>JAIEZT010001328.1:26059407-26112125 GCA_019594935.1 Periophthalmus modestus | reverse complement strand
AAAGATAAGAGTATCCGTTTTCTCGCTAATCGCCGCGGAGAAGCAAAGTTATTCATTAAATGGAGACAACGCTTGCTGATTAACCACGTGGCTTCATTCGGAATGCGAGAGAGACAGTGCTGGGTATTGTTAGCAAGATTCTGCTATTGTTTGCGTTAGCTTAGCACAGCACACGTGAATGGGACTACTCAGGAGGGGGGCTATGGAAACCGCAAGCTAATAAGATGCTACTTTCACTTTCTGAGCAATTGTTGTTGTCTATGGGGTTTAGCATCAAGCAGAAAGCAAATGCAATTCCTATTATTGTGTGTAGCTAGCTAAGTGAACAAAAAGTGTCTAGCATCGCGATCTTAGCTATGAAGCCTCATACAGTGGCTAGAGGAGTCTGTAAGATGCTAGCGTCTGATTGCCCTTAGCCTTAGCTATCAGAATCTAAGAATGGATGTCTTTATTTGAGTATTAGAGTTCCAGATAGGATTTTTGGGGGGATGTTCCGATCCTCTTCACAGATATCAAGCTAACAATACAGGGGTCGTGACTCTCGTGGTGCAGAGGTCAAAGTTGAAACGGCATGCAAGATGGTGGAAAAAAGCTTGTGGGTGAGACAAAATGTTGCCGGGCGAGACTGAGCTGGTATTTGGGTGCACACGGAGGATTTAAAAATGGCCGACTTCATGAATGTAAGGGCGACTAATTTCTCAAGGGTGCGTGTGTTTTTGTTTGAAATGAAATAGACAAAACAACCTAGAGAAAGTACGTATTTGTTTATTACCACCAAGCAAAGAAATAGGTCCATTTTAGGCCAAATTGTGGCAGATTAAAGCCAAAGGAGCAACATTTCCATGGATACAAAGTCAAATAGAGTCAGGTTTGTGGAGATATAAGGTCCTCACAGTAAGGACAAATGTTTCATTCTTGTTTTTGGAGTTTAAGTTTTCAGTGCAGTTAAAACAATCAAAATGCTTCTGTTTTAGCCTCTTTTTTTGGCTAAAATGCTAACAAGTAGCAAAAGAGCAAAAAAATCTTATAAAGATCTTAGATAGAGAAAATCTTCACAAGCAAAAAAAAAATACCAAAATATATTATTATTGTTATTATCATTATCATTATTATTATTATTATTATTATTATTATTATTAGTATTATTATTTATTAATTTATTTTTTGAACAGCATTATTGGCACTAAGATGAGCTGCCAAAACTAGTTTTCAGCTATTCCTATTTCTTTTCTTTTAATTAAATGGTAATATTCTAACATATACAATGATTTTTGAAACACTTTCCACAGTTCTCTGCTGCATATGTAGAGGCGATCTCTCTCACAATAAGAAACACATTTTTCAGCAATCAAACACCAGTAATGGAACACGTACTATATAGATAAGCTTAAAGTCATACTGCAGAACATTATAAGACAAACCAATAACTTCTGCAAGACAAGCAGGTGGCACCAGAAAAATTACATAATCCCTTTAAGAATTACTAATTACCATGAAGTCATTGTCCAATTTCCCCTCACATTACTCTAAGATGCGAGGTGGTTGAAGTATCTTGCCGAAGGACACAACATTACCACATTACCACTCCGATGCCTGCACCTCCCTTATTGGCTCACGCTCAAAAACCTTTATCCTTCCGTCTAATGGCATTCCTGATCCATATGTTTCTTCTTATGTGCTCTGTTTGAACGCATCTCGCCAAGTTCGTCAACGGCTTCAAAGCTGACAACTTGCTCCGACGTGTTCCTGGGAGCCCGAAACGCGGCGGTATGCACAGGACTGAAAGGACAATCCCGCTCCGCGTTGATAGATGTGGTTTTTGAACGCAACGCGATTGAAAAGCCAAAAGGTCGGAGGTCAAGTGTCTCGGCGTGCACTAGGAGAGGAAGCTGGAAGTGGATTGTGCGTGGCTCCGTTTTGACCCCGCTACCGGTGGCTGTTGCAGACCCGAGACCCGATCAAAACCAGACACACAAGGGTTTTTTATGGGACTTTTATGGCTTGAAAGGTATAGTGCGAGATAATAATTGCGTAGTCATTCATTTGCTTTTGACATCGAGTGACACCGTATAATGCACCACCTTAAATGAATGCAGTCTGAATCACGATGAGGTAGAACAAAAGGAGTAAACTGGGGCTAAATTAAAGGGTCTGTACTCATCGACTATACATATAAATGGACATAGCTAACCTGTTAGCCGCTGCGTTCCCTCCTCCATCCTGGTATTTTTATTTTGCTATTGCGCCCATAAATCAAGACTGAAACATTAATAACAAACGAATAAGGCGCCTTCTTTACCCGAGGCTGCTCCTGCTGGCGTTACAAACTGGTTCGATTGACAGGTGTTGGTAAACGCTGCTCTGTGCGAGTGAAAAGCGGCGTTACCTTCAACATCCTCGCTCCGGATTGGCTCTTTGGTTGCTATGATACCATTGTCGAAATTCCAAATATAGAACTCGGCCCCTATAACTGCTAGCTAGTCCACTTCTTTACACTGTTTATGCATGGACTTGACTTTTTTCTAGATCAGGAAAATGCTGGGTCGTGGGGAAGACCCAGGACACGTTTCTTTCTTTCTTTATTTCAGGGACAGTGGGGTGAGAGCCATGTGGAGACCGTTGCCTCTCACATGTGTCTATCTCTCATGGTTTAACACAACAGTGAGAGAAGAGACGAAGTGGGCAGGGCTAACAGTTCCAAACCTGAACTACACTGGCTGAAAGATCCCCTAGTCCTAACTTTGTAAAACTAAAACTAAATCAGACTTACACATGAGCTAAAGCAGGTTTCTAAACCATCAAAAAGTCCATATGTATCACTTGCTTAGAAGCACTGAAAAAAGTAAAAATAAAATAAAACGAACAGCGAAAGTAGATGATAAAATTCTGTCTCGTAGGGTTCTGGGTGCTGATGTTGGTGAAGAGGGAGTAGAGAGGTTGAGGAGGCTGGTGGTTTTACTGCTGAAAAGCTTGAGATCAGCCCGTCTCACCACCGACAGTGAGGCTTTAGAAGAGAGGGGCTTTTGTTTGGTGTCTCCAGAGTTCACCTGGTTCCCCCTGGACACTGTGATGCTGCAGGACACGTAGGACAAAGAGGATGGACACTGTTGTCCTGAGGGCTGTTACTCACCTCAAACTGATCTAACACTGGATCTGACGACCCTGGTGACTTTTGTTTGAACTTTTCTATTATTATTATATTTTAATGATCAGTGTGTTTAAACTGCCCCACGAGGAGACAGAGAGTGATATTGATTGATTGATTGAGAGATGATTGGTTTAGGTTTAGGTGACAGTGACAGTAGCTCAGTGTGTTTGTTCATTGGCCGTTCTCTGCTTTGCCGCTTTTGCTTTTTCAGGACCTCTCTCTCGTCTTCTCCGCTCCTCCTTTTCCCTCCGTGCATCATTCAGGCATTTCAGTCAGTGTGTGTTTGACCCTCACGTCCTACATTTAGCCACTTTATGTATTAGGGACTTAAAACATTTTGTCTCGAAAGAAATATAGAATGATTGACAGCTGTGCCACTGCTCTCATCTGTCAATCATCAGTACAATTCTGCAACTCGGAGTAACCTAGTAACAGCGGATCTATTCTGCAAAATGGACTTTTCAGAGCTTTTAACCATGTTATAGTTGTTTCCGCTTCTCATTTACCCTCTGACGTTGTATTTGGATTATTATTTTCAAGACGACATATTGCCAGTTATTTCTTGTTTTCATCGCCACCGCTCACTGCTCTGTTCTTTTTGTACTAAACCAGGTCTACAATAGGACTAAACCAGGTCTATATTAAGACTAAACCAGGTCTATATTAGGACTAAACCAGGTCTATATTAGGACTAAACCAGGTCTATATTAGGACTAAACCAGGTCTACATTAGGACTAAACCAGGTCTACAATAGGACTAAACCAGGTCTACATTAGGACTAAACCAGGTCTACAATAAGACTAAACCAGGTCTACATTAGGACTAAACCAGGTCTACAATAGGACTAAACCAGGTCTTCATTAGGACTAAACCAGGTCTACAATAGGACTAAACCAGGACTACATTACGACTAAACCAGGTCTACATTAGGACTAAACCAGGTCTACAATAAGACTAAACCAGGTCTACAATAAGACTAAACCAGGTCTACAATAGGACTAAACCAGGTCTACATTAGGACTAAACCAGGTCTATATTAGGACTAAACCAGGTCTACATTAGGACTAAACCAGGTCTACAATAGGACTAAACCAGGTCTATATTAAGACTAAACCAGGTCTATATTAGGACTAAACCAGGTCTATATTAGGACTAAAACCAGGTCTATATTAGGACTAAACCAGGTTACATTAGGACTAAAACCAGGTCTACAATAGGACTAAACCAGGTCTACATTAGGACTAAACCAGGTCTACAATAAGACTAAAACCAGGTCTACATTAGGACTAAACCAGGTCTACAATAGGACTAAAACCAGGTCTTCATTAGGACTAAACCAGGTCTACAATAGGACTAAACCAGGTCTACATTACGACTAAACCAGGTCTACATTAGGACTAAACCAGGTCTACAATAAGACTAAACCAGGTCTACAATAAGACTAAACCAGGTCTACAATAGGACTAAACCAGGTCTACATTAGGACTAAACCAGGTCTATATTAGGACTAAACCAGGTCTACATTAGGACTAAACCAGGTCTACAATAGGACTAAACCAGGTCTATATTAAGACTAAACCAGGTCTATATTAGGACTAAACCAGGTCTACATTAGGACTAAACCAGGTCTACAATAGGACTAAACCAGGTCTACATTAGGACTAAACCAGGTCTACAATAGGACTAAACCAGGTCTACAATAGGACTAAACCAGGTCTACAACAGGACAAAAACCAGGTCTACATTAGGACTAAAACAAGTCTACAATAGGACTAAACCAGGTCTACAATAGGACTAAACCAGGTCTACAACAGGACTAAACCAGGTCTACATTAGGACTAAACCAGGTCTACAATAGGACTAAACCAGGTCTACAATAGGACTAAACCAGGTCTACAACAGGACTAAACCAGGTCTACATTAGGACTAAACCAGGTCTACAATAGGACTAAACCAGGTCT
Organism: Periophthalmus modestus; assembly: GCA_019594935.1. NCBI lineage: Eukaryota > Metazoa > Chordata > Actinopteri > Gobiiformes > Gobiidae > Periophthalmus > Periophthalmus modestus. The sequence goes on along the minus strand of JAIEZT010001328.1, from coordinate 26,107,015 downwards.
ACATTAGGACTAAACCAGGTCTACAACAGGACTAAAACCAGGTCTACATTAGGACTAAACCAGGTCTACAATAGGACTAAACCCAGGTCTACATTAGGACTAAACCAGGTCTACAATAGGACTAAACCAGGTCTACAATAGGACTAAACCAGGTCTACAACAGGACTAAACCAGGTCTACAATAGGACTAAACCAGGTCTACAATAGGACTAAACCAGGTCTACATTAGGACTAAACCAGGTCTACATTAAGACTAAACCAGGTCTACAACAGGACTAAACCAGGTCTACAATAGGACTAAACCAGGTCTACATTAGGACTAAACCAGGTCTACAACAAGACTAAACCAGGTCTACAACAAGACTAAACCAGGTCTACATTAGGACTAAACCAGGTCTATATTAGGACTAAACCAGGTCTACATTAGGACTAAACCAGGTCTACAATAGGACTAAACCAGGTCTACATTAGGACTAAACCAGGTCTACATTAAGACTAAACCAGGTCTACAACAGGACTAAACCAGGTCTACAATAGGACTAAACCAGGTCTACATTAGGACTAAACCAGGTCTACATTACGACTAAACCAGGTCTACAATAGGACTAAACCAGGTCTACAATAGGACTAAACCAGGTCTACATTACGACTAAACCAGGTCTACATTAGGACTAAACCAGGTCTACATTACGACTAAACCAGGTCTACAATAGGACTAAACCAGGTCTACAATAGGACTAAACCAGGTCTACATTAGGACTAAACCAGGTCTACATTAAGACTAAACCAGGTCTACAACAGGACTAAACCAGGTCTACAATAGGACTAAACCAGGTCTACATTAGGACTAAACCAGGTCTACAACAAGACTAAACCAGGTCTACAACAAGACTAAACCAGGTCTACATTAGGACTAAACCAGGTCTATATTAGGACTAAAACCAGGTCTACATTAGGACTAAACCAGGTCTACAATAGGACTAAACCAGGTCTACATTAGGACTAAACCAGGTCTACATTAAGACTAAACCAGGTCTACAACAGGACCCTAAACCAGTCTACAATAGGACTAAACCAGGTCTACATTAGGACTAAACCAGGTCTACATTACGACTAAACCAGGTCTACAATAGGACTAAACCAGGTCTACAATAGGACTAAACCAGGTCTACAATAGGACTAAACCAGGTCTACATTACGACTAAACCAGGTCTACATTAGGACTAAACCAGGTCTACATTACGACTAAACCAGGTCTACAATAGGACTAAACCAGGTCTACAATAGGACTAAACCAGGTCTACATTAGGACTAAACCAGGTCTAGGTCAGCTCCCATTGGGCACTGCAGTTTTCCAATGCGTAAATCAGTCGACTCGTTTCTTTTATTAAGTCGTTACAGATGAATACTGTGATTTAAAATATGCAAATTATTACGCATAACGATGCACAAGTGTCGTAGATCTTAACTCTGGAGCAGGCACAAGTACAATACGTCTGCTTTAAGTATTAACACTCGAGCTGAGAGACAACGACATCAGGCCTTCAATGACCAACAGGTGACAGGATACACGGAGAAAACCTGTCGAGTTCACCCCCGAGATAAATTTTAACTGAGCAAGAAAACGTTCAAAACCCATAACTTTAACTCACCACCAGTGCAGCCCGTCAGCACACTTTTAATACCAGCTCGCGGGTGTCAAAGGAGCTAACTTCAAACGGGTTCTCAGCTGTTCCTGCCCTGTCCCCCCGTGTTCTGTTTTTTATTACGGCACGTACTGTAGCCCCCCCCCCCCGTCCCCCGCTCCCTCACCCTCTCCCCCTCTTTCCACCCCCCTCAACAGGAAGTCATTGGCTTCCTAATTATCTGCACATCAAACGGGGGTCGGCCCAAAGACGCGGACCGTAAATTCATACCCCCCGCACCCCGACCATAACCCCCCAAAAACCCGGGCCCCTCCCCTTCGCCTGCGCGCCTCTCGATAGCTCCTCCGCAACAGCTGCCTGTAATTGCGCCCATATAAGATGAAACTGCTAGCATATGAGTTTCCTTCGCCATCCGCCGGGGCAGAGGCTGTCAGTCTGTGGTAATGGCATCACCGGTGGTGCGCAGGGCCTTTGTAGTGGGGACTGTGGAATGCATATATTTGGGTTGGAGTCTAGGTCTCGGGTTGGGTTTAAGTGCTTTGGCGTGATATGGTTTGGACTGGCTTGGTTTAGTTCTGGTGTAGGACTTTTGAAGAACTGTTTGAGATTGGTTTATTTGTGTCTGGCAGTCAACAATTAAAGTTATATAAAAACTTATTGGCGAGGTCTGATTCAGGCTCGTGCAGTTCTACATGTTAACATTTGCATTTAGTAGACGCCTCCGAGAGCCCTGTATTTAAAATCTAAAATTGTATCTAAAATGTCGCACCAGGAGGAGACCCAGGACACACACTGGAGGGACTGTGTCTCTGGGCTGGCCTGGGAACGCCTTGGGGTCCCACCGGAGGAGCTGGAGGACATGTCTGGGGTGAAGGAAGTCTGGGAGTCCCTGCTTAGACTGCACCCCCCGGAAAAAGAGAAAAGAAAATGGATGGATCTTAAATGTATCTCGCCCCAGCACAGACTTTTGTGTCTGGCGTGGCGTCCCTTCTATGAGCTAATGTAGCTTCAGGGGAGTTTCCTTTTATAACACTCTCATAAAATTAAAAGTTTGAACAATTTTTAAAAGTTCTGTAAATTTCAAAACAAAAAAAAGTTGTATTGTATAAGCAGGTCTTGAGGTCAAAGTGAGTCATCTGTTTACTATTCGCAACCAATTAAGTGAGCAGTTAGCATGCTAATTCCACTCTGGTGTCTGAAAGTTGTGAAAAGCGCTTTTAAACTCATCATGGTGAATAATTAGGATGCTCTGAATGCATAAGGTGAGTGAGGAATAACTTTAGACCAATGCAAAGATCAACTAGTTCTGTTTTTCACGTTTGTAAAAAGTAAAATTGTTGAGTAAGATAGTTTTATAGTTAAACTAGGCTAATATTTAAATTTAAAAAGTGGGACAAAATGTATTTTTAAGGGCCCATATGACACTGTTTCTGATCTTTGTTATAATTTAGTTGCCTCATCACAAACAGACCTCTTCTCTCAAACTGAAAACACTCCATTCCACCTTGTGATGTCATCATGTGGTAATACAGGAAGTGCTCCATTAAACTCCATACATTTTCACTAGAATCATCTGGATGATTTCACCCCTGCAATTGCACAATCTCAAACTTGAAAAAAACTACCACTTCATGACATCAAAAGGTGGAACAGAGCTTTGGAGATGCAGACAGACTCATAATAAAGGTTTACTCAAACATGTGTGAATGAAACTAAACACAGCTAAAGACGGGAGGAGGGTGAAAGTGTGGTCCCCTCCGATGATGGAAAGGGGCGGGTGGTGCGGTCAAGGGTGGGGGCTCTGAAGTGGTCCACCGCAAAGGGCCCTGGGTCAACAGGAGCTGAGAAAGAGAGAGAGAGGAGGGTAAAAAAGACATGGAAGTAAAGAATGAGGAAGAAAAAGATGAGAGAGACAGAGGCAGATGGAGAGAGGAGGGAAAGAAAGGATGAGAGAGGGAGGGAGAAAGAGGAGACAGGGGGAGTCAAAAGAAGAGGGAGTAAGAGGGTGACGGAGGGGTGAAAGAGACAGAGATGAGGTGAGAACAAGAGAGAAATCAGGGACGAGAGAAGGACGGAGAAAGAGAAGAGTCGTTAGCATGCTTGCTAATCTTCCCGCTAATTGCCAATGTTAATAATGTACGCCAAACAGTGGTACACGTGGTAGAAAGGCTCTGGTGTTACTCGTGTGGTCGAGTGTTTGTCAGTCCTGGTTTTTCATACTCTGTGATTTTTGGAAGCTAATGCTAACTCTACCATTGAAACACATTGGAGCTAACGTGTGGCCCGGTCCCAGCTAATGGCCTTCAGCAGTGGAAGGGTCTGTTCATTTAACTGTAAACCAGAAGTGCCTAAACTGGAGCCTTCAATTGATCTATTTGTCTTTATCAAGTCAAAGTTAAAGCATACTTCTGGAACTTTTTGATGATTTGCCTTTCTTACTTTTTGCTGCTACAGAATCTTGAACTCCAGACGAGCAGCCTTCCATCTGACAGGGTTAAAGTTCTGTTACTTGTTACTGCATTTGTGAATAGCACAGTGGTCGGTCTATCACCTCACAGCAGGGCGCTCCTAGTTAAGGGTACTATTATTGTAGTAATTGTAGTAGTTGTATACCACTCTCCTGCTACTACTAATAATTAATTTACTGTCACTGTGTACTAATCAAGTAAAACAAAAGTCTTATAAGGATAAGCAACTAAATCTATGTATGTATGTATGTATATGTATGTGTGTGTGTGTGTGTGTGTGTGTGTGTGTGTGTGTGTGTGTGTGTGTGTGTGTGTGTGTGTGTGTGTGTGTACGTACGTACGTATGTATGTATGTATGTGTGTGTGTGTGTGTGTGTGTGTATGTATGTATTTATCTATGTATGTATGTGTGTGTATGAATGTATGTATGTATGTGTGTATGTAGGCAAATACAGTTAACTTTTACTTTATTATACCATACTATACTTGACTATACTATACCATGCTATACTTTACCCTATATTACTTTCCTATACTATACTTTACTTTACTATACTATACTATACTATACTATACTATACTATACTATACTATACTATACTATACTATACTATACTATACTATACTATACTATACTATACTATATTATACTATATTATACTATACTATACTATACTATACTATACTATACTTAATTTTATATAACATTACTATACGATGCATTACTTTATATTACTTTACTATACTAAACTATACTATACATTACTTTACTATACTATACTTTGCTTTACTACACTATATTATACTTTACTATACTATACTATACTAAACTATACGTTACTATACTTTACTTTATGGGAACACTATACTATACTTGACTAAACTATACTTTACTTTACTTAACTTTATTCTACTTTCCTATGGCCAGTGTCCTGATTTATTTTACAACTTCTTGAATTCCCAGCTTAACTAATCCGATCCTCACATTCCAAACGTCTTTACACCCCTTTACCAGAGTACCCACCCACCCCCGCTATAGGTACTCTCCATGCATCCTTATATACTCTTTAGTACCTGGCACTTCTTTATCAATAGGACTTGAATGAGTGAATGAGCGTGCCTATTGTGTTTTATGTCCTCTGTTTGAAAAGCCAGTAATGGTCTTGAAACAGGACTTTGCGAGCGCCCTCCGGGTTCCCCTTTTTTCCCCGTCGCCCCCCCATCAGGTTTACTGCATTGGTCTAGGAAAGACAATTAGCCCGACCAAAGGGAGGAGAACGGGGGTCCCACTGTTTTGGGGGAGGGCTTGGCAGTTTTTATGGACGAAGGTGGTGGACCGTTGAAGTGGAGGGTAGAGTAGACAGAAAATGTAAGTAAGAGTAACTTTACTTCCAGAGGTGGGTAGTACTCAGTTACATTTACTCAGTGTCGTCTGCGTTATTTGCTTGTTTATATGGAGATGGATAAGTGAAATTTCATACATGTAGATTTCCTCAGCACAGATAAAAGTTATCAAAAAAATGTGACACACACACAATTCTAGTGAAGGTGTATGGAGTTTAAAAACACAGTGGAGCACTTCCTGTATTACCACATGATGACATCACAAGGTGGAACAGCGTGTTTTCAGTTTGAGAGAAGAACTCAGCCTAAATCTGCAGGGTTTGTGTGTTAAACATGTGAATGAAACAAAACACAACTCCAGGTCTGTTTGTGACGAGGAAACAATATCAGAACAGATCAGAAAACAGTGTCATGTGACCCTTTTGATTAAAAAAACAAAAACGTTTGTGCAGTTGTTTTATCTAATTTGGATATGTTTGCTCAGTCTATCTCAGGGGTGAGCAAACGTTTTGACACAGTGGGGTCTAAAATTTGACAGAGGGGACGTGGCCAGGATATATATATATATATATATATATATATATATATATATATATATATATATATATATATATATATATATATATATATATATATAGTACAAATTGTTTTCCAAATGCATTAATTAAATGTATTAATTTATAAAAATTTCAGATAAATAGACACAGCAGAAAAAAACGAAAAAAACACATTCAGTTTTATCAATGCCAAAACATCAACAACTTGTTGAAAAGGTAAATTGAACAAGGTTTACCCTTACCTATTTGAATATCATTTGGTCACGTTCGGCCGGATTAATAAGCCCAAAGGGCCGTGAGTGGCCCCCGGGCCGTAGTTTGCTCATGTTTGGTCTATCTCCTTGTAAAGAGTTTGAAATGTTGTATTCCAAAAATGAGACAAACTAAATCATACATCATCATCATATATCAAAACTTCTACTCGAGTGCGAGCACTGTTATACTGCACAATATAGTACTCAAGTGGGAGTAAAAGTATGCAGTATTAAATCTACTCCTGCTCCATGCCATTAAAAAAAAAATGACTCAAGTAAATGTAAGTACCCTCTCCTAACCTCTGACCAGTAACCATTGTAGCCAGCTAGCTAGCCCATATTAGCCACTTTTCCCCAGACTTGTTAAAAGTCGCTCATATACAATTAAAAGAAAATACGGCCGTAGACAGGCGTGTCATGAGAACACATTAGCGGATTGGGTTTTAAAGGGAAGGCGCTTTAAAGGGACGGCCATACGGGAGAGTGATATGAGTTACGATGCTAGGCTAACGCGTTCGGTTTTAAAAGCGTGTTAATGGAAGTCTATTAAAAGGAGGATGTGCTGAAGATTAATTGTTGGGTTGAAAAATGCCGTGTGTGCACTTCCTGGTGGAGAAATAATAACGCCATATGCCGCCGTTTGTCTTAATCAGATTTATCCTCTTAGCAAAAACATTATTCTGTCGCTTCTGTTCTGCATTTAAAGGGCCCTATCATGATAAATTGACGTTTTTCTATATTACACAAAATTGACTGAAAGCTGAAAATGCTCCGTTCCACCTTGTGATGTCATGAAGTGGTAGTTTTCAAGCTTTTCACAGCTGCATTTTACATTTAGTTCAGTAGAGATAAAGGAAATTCCAGGGTTGAAATGATCCAAATGATTCTAGTGAAGGTGTGTGGAGTTTAAAAAACACAGTTGAGCACGTCCTGTATTACCACTTGATGACATCACAAGGTGGAACAGAGTGTTTTCTGTGTGAGAGAAGAACTCATTATAACAGTTCAGGAAATAGCGTAACATGGGCCCTTTAATAAAAATGTGTTTCATTCACATGTTTGCTCAGTCTGTCTCTTTGTAAAGACTTCAAAATGCTCTATTCCACCTGCTGATGTCACAAGGTTAACTCCTCCTTTTCTGGGAAATACTCCTCCGTGTTTTTTAAATCCCTTTACCTGCTCATTTTGGAACTCAATAATGGAATAATGGAATAATTTTTCTCTACAAAAACTTCACTGTTTCAACCCTTTCTCTTTAAATGCACTGATTTAAACGATACATTTTAGACTTAATTAAAGAAGACATAACGCTAAAATGCTGTAATATTTTTAATTGGCAGCAAAAAACGAAGCATCCATCAGTTCACACGATGCAGACAGCAGAGTTCAGACCAAAAGTGAAAGACAAATGGCTGCAAAATGGGCAAATCTGTAAAATATAAAAATCTGTAAATAAATAAATCTGAAATGTCAAAACTCATTTGGACGTGTGGGGTGTTTCGTGATGAGGTTGGGCCTTGGATCCAGAATACTTCTTCGAAACTTGGGTGTGACTGACAGGTGGATTAACCAGGGTCATGGCAGTTTACAAGGAAAAAATAAAGGGAAAAAAATATTACAAGGGACTGAAAAACACTGGATTTCGGCTGAATCAAAGAGCCAAACTTGATTTTGTTTGTAAATGATTGATGCAGATATCACTCTGGATTTACCAGGCAAGTGATGAGGTAATACTTGAAATCTTAAAGTAAGCAAGTTACGGCATAACCTCACAGCTGAGCCTAATCCCTGTGTTTGAGTTCCCACCAGTGTTGATAAGGTAATCGTTCTGTTCGTTTGCTCAAACTATTTACCCAAGAAATAAGATTAACTCTGACTTTAATGAGTAAGTGTTCTAGCTAACTGTCTCTAAACACGCCTGCATGTTTCTGTGGCACCACATTTACAACAACTGCATCTTATTTAGCCTTAATAAAGCACGAATACTGTAAAGCATTAATACTGTAACTACGTGCTGAGTGATTGGGGTATTAAATAGTTACCACAGACTGTAGAAGTGGACTGAGTGAGTGTGACGTCACCCACAGCGTTCGGCTCCAGTCAAATGAAGCTCATCGAGGCTAGCAGTTATAGCGGCTAATTTGGAGCCGATTAACATATTGGAATTCTGACTGACTGCAAGTATCATAGCAACCAAAGAGCCAATCAGGAGCCAGGCTGTTGAAGGCAACGCCCCTTACCGCCTTCACCGCTGGTTTAGCATAGCTTAGCAACAATCAAAAGGTCAACTAAACCTAGTGCTAACGCTAGCAGGATTTGATTTGTCTGTTATTAATGTTCATATCTTGATTTCCGGACAAATTATTGAAATAAAAACCCCAGGATCATGTAGAGGGTTAGTACAAACATTTAAAACCAAAATAACAAGTCTGTCAGCAGCAGTTACACAGAGAGAGGACACAGTTTTTTCAATAGAAAGTGAATTGGAGTTAATGGAGCCGGAAGCGTGGCCATTCTCACTTCCTATTGTGGAATGCGGCAGCTAGCAGGTTAGCTTAAGTTTATTAAAGGTGTATTATGTAACGTTTCTGATGAAGGGTCTGCCACCTGCTTGTCTCCATGGAGATGTTACGCCTGGAATGTTCAGATCCTTAATTGTCACAAAAAATGTAAATACGTATAATACAATATAAATGAGTTTAATGCCTTACAGTGGAACATTCCAGGGAAAGCAAAAACATTCCCATGATGTAGGTGACCCTCCTTCAAAAAAGTTACATAGTGCACCTTTGATAAACTATTTGCTCGTAATGATTTAAGTCTTTGTTCATGCTTTATTAAGATGTATTAAGGTGTTGTTATTATAAAGTGGTAGCGTTACAACGAGTAAAGTCATGTTTTTTGTTTAGCGCGGCTTTAGTCCTGTCCTAGACCTGGTTTAGATCGGGTGGGACTCAGAAAGCCGAGTTGGACTTGTGGTATGTCCCTTAGTCAGCAGAGGCAGGAGCAGTGGACAAAAGCCCCCGTCCGGTCAACAATAGGGGGCATTCAGATGACATACCCCTCTGGCGGTCAGGGTGGGGGGCAGACACAGCAGAGGTAAGGCTGTGGAGAGACGGGGGTCCGATAAGCTCACCTATGGGCAGGGTCAAAGGTCGCAGTCTGAGTGAGGCGAGCGGGGATGGGGGAGACAAACGAGAAATATTTACAAGGTCAACATATGTAGTTGTATCTCGGGATTACCAGGACGTTATTTTAATATTTAATTTTACTTTTTAATTTTCAAACTTGGTAGAATACTGCTCTGTATGTGGTTTGAGGAGTGCCTCAGGGGTCTGTGTTAGGACCAAAATGATTTACATTATTATTATTTATATATGTATAAAAAAAAACAAAAAAAAAACACCTCTTTTCTTTTCTTTTTTTAAATAAATGGAGACTAGTATAAGTATTCTATTATTCGTCTTTCAAAAATCATGGGGTCAAATGAATAAGTATCTCACTGTATGTCTCAAGTAAAGTACAAATCCTCCAAAACTCTACTTAAAGCTAACGTATGTAACTTTCTAGACAAGAAAAGCATGTTTTAAAAAATCTGTTGTTTTTATTGCACTGAAAAACTAACAACATGCATTCTTCTGGCTTGCATCTCCACAAACCTGACTGATTTGGCCCTGCAGGACGGCTTCCACCTGTTGTTTCTATGCCTATTATCTTCCACAGTATGGCATAAAATGTAACTATCTCCATGGAGAATGTTCCAAAGTATGGCTTTAACTTTCTATTTCCATGGAATCATACAGATGATGTGCCACCTCCAGAAAGTTACATACTGTACTGTTACTTTTACTCGAGTACTCCCGTCCTTTGTCTGCTGAAATCAAAGGCTCTCCACTCGACGATCCCTGACATCTCCAGCTCTTTTGATTCTTTTGGGTCACTACTTTCCTGGGCGTGCTCAGTAAACAGAAGGGAGCCGTCCCGCACACCGCCCCAGGTACGGCCCCCTCCGATCGGGTTACGGCGAACAGGTGAACGGCGCCCGTCCCTTTTAATCTGATTGAGCGGCCTATTCTTTTTTTTATAACTGCCCCATTCAGTTTAAGCTCTGCAACGACTTCTATGAAAGACAAAAGCAAGTGATATTTGAGGCAATAGTGATCCCATAATTAATGTAACTTTTCTGCTTGTGTCCATGGAGATATTCTTTGCCTGGAATGTTCCACAATGCATCTACAAACCCAGGTTCCAGGTCAGATCTGTGGAGAGGCACAGTGGGAATAGTAAAAATACTTGTTTTTCCAGGACATCTTTGAGCAATATAAACATGAATAGATAGATTAGTGTAATGCTGCACTGTGGAACACAATAATATTCAAAAACTTGTGATAAAGTAGAGTTACTTCAAATTATATCATATTACTACTGAATCAGGAGTAAACTAATGACCAAATACTTTTAGTGTAACTTCTACTTTTGCTCAAGTATCTCCTGTCTGTTGAAATAAAAGATTTTCCACAACACAGTCGCTGACATCTTAATCTTTGGTTCTTTTGGGTTGATTTTGAAGATGTTTTTGTGCAATATAAAGGTTTGTAGAGAAAAGGATTCAACATGGGTTTGACTGAACGTTCCACACGTACCTCTTTTTATGTAACTAAGTGAGGTTTGTCTTGTCCCAGTAATAACAAAGCTCTTTTAGCTCTCTGTTAGCATGCTAGTTGTTGCTAGAAATACCATGATTACGCCCTGAAAGTTGAGACAATTGTTTATGAACCAATTTAAGAAAGGAATGTACAGTTACTTCAAATTACATCACATTACAGTAAACCACTGACTTCAATACTTTTTACTGTTACTTTTACTTTTACTCTCTACTTATCCTGCATTTGTCTCTAGGTTAGACGACTGTAACGTCCTGTTCACTGGCCTCTCCAAACGAGCCTCAAGACAGAACAGTACATCCAGAACACTGCTGCGAGAGGTCTGACTAGAACCAGGAAGTACTTCACACATGTGTCCTGTGCTCAGGTGAAGTACTTCACACATGTGTCCTGTGCTCAGGTGAAGTACTTCACACATGTGTCCTGTGCTCAGGTGAAGTACTTCACACATGTGTCCTGTGCTCAAGTCTCTGGCTCCTGTGGCTCAGAGACTTTAAAGCAGCTCTGTGTGAACAAGTCTCTACATGGACCAGCACCAAAGAACATCTCCCACATGTTAGAGCCACATGAACCATCTCACACTCTGAGGACTTCAGGGACCCGCCTCCTGCTGGTCCCAGAGTCAGGACTAAACATGGAGAATCAGTGTTTCAGTTTTCTGCAGCTAAAATCTGGAACAGTCTTCCAGAAGATGTGAGACAGGCCTCTACTTTAACAATGTTTAAATCCAGTTCTTAAACACTGTTCTGTTGAGCTGTGCATGTGACTGAAAGGCTTTTATTCTGCACTTTTCTCTTTTAATGTTCATTTTATGAAGATTCTTTATGCTTTGAGTTGTTTGTATTGTGGTTTTAATGTCTTTCTTATTCTGTAAAGCCCTTTGAATGACTTTGTGGACCAATTGTGCTAAACAAACAAACTCGCCTTGTCTCCATAAACAGAAGGGAGTCGTCCCGCACACCGCCCCAGGTACGGCCCCTCCGATCGGGTTACGGCTGACAGGTGAACTGCGCCCGTCCCTTTGAGCCTATCTGATTGAGCGGCCAATTCTTTTTCTAAACTTGGCTTATTCTTCTAAAATAGCAAAGATTAAGGTCATGCATCTGGACTTTTTGAAAAAAAATAGCAACTGATATTTGAGTGAGTGGTGACACAGTTCAAATTAGCTCTAGGGTCAAAATGAGACGACTGTGCAACATCTGCGTCCAATTATAAAGTGTTTTTATTGTCTGCAAGCCAATAAGCAATGCTAGTGTGCTGTTAGCATGCTAGTTGTTGTTAGCATTACCGTGACAGCTCTGCTCTGGCCTCTAAAAGTTGTGAAATGTGCTTATAAGTTCAGGTAAGTGAGGAATAAGTATCGCTACCAAGTTTAAAACAAATTATTATGATTTTGTACCAATTTTGAAAACCCGTCAAATTACATCAGCAGTAAACATCCATTAATTTTCTTCCGCTTATCTGGGGCCGGGGCAGCAGTCTAAGCAGGGACTCCCCAGACCTCCCTCACCCAGACATGTCCTCCCAGGCCAGCCGAGAGACAGCAGTAAACAAAATAATGAATACTTTTTCACTTTTACTCGAGTACTCTCCCTCCTTTTGTCTGCTGAAATCAAAGACTGTCCACTACACTCCACAGTCCCTGACATCTTAATCTTTGCTTTCTTTTGGGTCACTCGTGTGTAAACAGAAGTCGTCCCTTCACCGCCCCAGGTACGCCCCTCCGATCGGGTTATGGCGAACAGGTGAACTGCGCCCGTCCCTTTGAGCCCGTCCTGATTGAGCGGCCTATTCTTCTCGTGCCTTCACTTATGCTGTTCTTTTGATGGACGCCCTGTACCTGCCCTGGCTTTGAAGTACCCATAAGTCTGAAATAAGGACTGGGCGAGTGTACGGGGTGTCCGGTTTCGCGACAGGTGTCTTTTTGAAGCAGGGAGTGTGCGGGGGTGGTTGTAGAGCGGAGGGGGAGAGGTTGTTGGTGGGTCGGTTGGGGATTTTTTTTTTTTTTTTTGGACGGGATTGAGTGTCAGCCTTTCTCCTCTTCGTCTTCACCTGCTAATTGAATAACACGATAGCTCGGCCATCTGCGGCGGTTTACGGGAGCTGAATGGTGTTTAGATGGCAGATAATGTGAAGACGAAAAGAAAGGGAAAAAACAAAAAGATGGAGTAGAGTGGAGGGTGACGAACAGTGAGGTGTTGTAAATAGACACAGACGGAGTGAAAGAGAAAGAGATCGTTTTACAGAGTTTTGTGACACAGGAGTGAGTCAAAACAGTGTCTGTATTTAACACGAGTGGCACAAAGTACAGAGTGAGGTCAAAAACATGACTGTACTTCACAGTACAAGCTGCATATACACAGAAAAAGCAACAAAACAAACAAACAGGCGTCTTTACCATAGACCAGAGGTGGGCAAACTTTTTGACACATGGCCACAGTGGGTCTAAAATTTGACAGAGGGGCGGGGCCAGGATATATATATATATATATTACATAAGAGATTTGGCCTGTAACATGTAGCACACACACACACAGTGTAACACGGTCGTCTGTGGAGGTTTACAGGAGCTGAGCGGTGTTTGGATCACAGATAATGTGAAGACAAAAAGAACAGGAAAACAAAAGTGAGGAGTAGAGTGGAGGGCGACAAACAGCGAGGTGTCGTAGATAAACATGTCTGTGTGCACTGGTGTATGAATGTGTGTGTGTGTGTGTGAGTGTGTGTGTGTGTGTGTGTGTGAGTGTGTGTGTGTGTGTGTGTGGAGTGTGTGTGTGTGTGAGGTGTGTGTGTGTGTGTGTGTGTGAGTGTGTGTGTGTGTGTGTTGTGTGTGTGAGTGTGTGTGTGTGTGTGTGTGTGTGTGAGTGTGTGTGTGTGTGTGAGTGTGTGTGTGTGTGTGTGTGTGTGTGTGTGTGTGTGAGTGTGTGTGTGTGTGTGAATGTGTGTGTGTGTGAGTGTGTGTGTGTGTGTGTGAGTGTGTGTGTGTGTGTGTGTGTGTGTGTGTGTGTGTGTGTGTGTGTGTGTGTGTGTGTGAGTGAGTGAGTGTGTGTGTGTGTGTGTGTGGATGTATGTGTGAGTGTGTGTGTGTGTGTGTGAGTGTGTGTGTGAATGGGTGAATCCTTGATATAAAACACTTTGAGTGACTTGAAGGTGGAAAAGTGCTGTATAAATGTGTCTGACGAGCGGTGACGTGTTGTAGATAAACACGGAGAGCACCTGGGCTTAGAATGAAAGAAAAAAAAAGATCATTTTACAGTGTTTTGTGTCGGAGGAGTGAGTCACATGAGGCACAAACAGTGTCCGCACTTTTCCGCTCGTGTGGGACAAAGTCAGGAGGGTGTCAATAGTATTACTATAGTTTATTGTACAAGCCGGGTACACACAGGAAATACTAAAATACATGACGGGCAGGAGATGTGATTATAAACAAAAACACTAACTCATTAAAAGGACAGTATGTAATGTATGTGTTCATATATTTAAATTAAATACAGCTTTTACTGATAATCAGTGCTGCAATATAATGAAGTAAAAGTAGTAAAGTACTCTACTTAAGTACAAATTTTAGGCATCGATACTCTACTTAAGTACATTTGGATACTTTTTTTTCAGTTATAGGGGTCCCTGGTTTATTACGGGGGTCATGTTCTAAAAATAATCCGCAATAGGTGAAATCCGTGAAGTATCAGCTTTAATTTTTACAGTTATTCTCTGTTTCTTGGCTGTAAAACCCCTCACCTCACACTTTATACACTTTTCTCACACAGGCATTAACATTTTCTCACATTTCTCTCTTGTTTAAACTCTCTCAAAGTTCAAACCTTCGTCGGTGCCTTTGTCGGTGCAGAACGTTTCATCGACATTGTGGGTTTTGTCGGGGAGAAAACTTGCAAACATACAGCACTTAAGAGTCACACTGCGATCCAACATTTATGTAAATTTGTCTGACACATTCTGTACTGTACAGGAGACACGGAGGAGACTGATGGACAATGGTCTACAGTCCCTCAGCCAATCAGGACGCAGAACACAATGGTCTACAGTCCCTCAGCCAATCAGGACGCAGAACACAATGGTCTACAGTCCCTCAGCCAATCAGGACGCAGAGCACAATCAGTTCAGACGCTGTAAAAAAGCAGGCGAAATTACACCAAAAAAATTAGCAAAACAGCGAGGCCACGAAAGGTGAGCGGTGATATAGTGAGGGACAACTGTATATTATGTAAATGTCATTAAAATGAGAAAGGTGGTGGTGTTGCCAGTATTTCTGACTTAAAGTTTGATGGTTTCCTTTCCTGAATGATGCCAGGTAAAAAAGACAGTGACGCTGACAAACAGCACTCGGCACAGGAAGGGAGTCCAGATTTTCCAGTTCATTTTTAAAGTTACCAGTTACTACTTTTCATTTTCCTCCCAAAGTCACTCCACCCTCTCACCTCCGGGACAATCACAAAAAAGCAGAAGAGAAAAAGGAAGGCAGAGGCAAAGAGCAGTCTATCCAAGAGCAGACGCTCGATGAGGCACTAACAGTCAGAGGTGGACATCCAGACCTCCATCAGCGGGTAGAAGGAACCGCTCAGAGGTCCAGTGAAGAGCGACACGAACATGGGGTATCGAGCTGACCCTGCTCCGTCAGGCGCTGTGGCTCCATGTCCCGCCTTTTTTCCTACCTCCAGAATTTGAGATAAAAGATTTCCTAATGCTGAGAGGATGCCACTGATAATGTCACAAGATCAAAAGCCGATACTTTTTACTTTGACAGCGGGTATCTCTTTGAGCAAACACAAATATACACATAAAAAGAGCTAAAATCTATCACTTTAGTTGTTTCTGTTGAACAAAAGCATAAATCTGTATCACAATCACTACATTCCCATCTCAAACTGCACAAAATACTCTCTGCAGGTCAAGGCTCTGGACACAGGTTCAGTCAGATCGTAGTGACTGTAACGTTTATGGAACATAGCGTCTTAGATACTGTACCATAGGTTGTAGTAACTAAAGCAATGATTGATAGCATTAGCATGTCCGTTAGCACGTTCGTTTTTATGCCCAGTTTGCTCACAGGAATCTCCCCTTCATCTACTGTATTTTTCTTTCATTTCAAAGTGAAACATTAACTGTTTTAACCTAAATGACCCCAACTGACTCGACGCTAGTAATAAAAAAAACTCGTCATTTTCCAGCACAGGTGTTAAATCAATAAACTATTAACCGAGATTTAACAAACTATTACATATCTAAAAAATATTCTAACTCACATTTGAACCTGGGTTGCCAGATACCTGCAGATAGAGGACACAGCCGAGTTTCTTGTCGTGATAAAAAGAGTAGACAAAAATCATTCATGGGACATTTGACATAATCGTGATAATCGCCAACATAGATAATCTTCAATATATCATCAAAATGTGCCCAAAAAGCTACTTCTCCACAGGGAGCTGACACGGGGGGACAAGGAGCTCTGTTGTCCCAGGCCCCAGGGTCATAGGGGCCCAGAATTGGACCCTCTTTCTTTTCATGTGTATTAGAAGGGGGCCCATGTGAGGCGTCTTTCCCCAGGCCCCCAAACTTCTGTCGCCGGCCCTGCTCATCCAGACTGTTCTCTACAAGTATACAAAAAAGTTCAAACACTGAACTTATGCATAACATTAAAATGATTCATATCCATAATGTTTTTAACTGTCTGTGACTTTAATTGTGATATTAACGCTAATTGCAGTTATTTTGGCCATGTCAATAGTAACAGGGAGTAGCAGGGAGCAGGCGCTGAGCAGCACTGTCAAAGTGAGCCGGAAGTGATGCCCATGATCACTTCCTGTTTGGAATGCGGCAGCGGCAGGTTAGTTATGTGCATTTATATAAACCGTCTATGGTTTAAACCAACTGGATTTCAGCTCTGAAACCCCAGAGAGAGGCTCATGTCAGGCTCATTCTGCTTTGTGATTGGATAATTGTGAAAGCAAAATACAGCATAAATAGATGGGGCATCATGTTCTTTTTGCAATAAGAATAAATCTTATAAATCATATTTGATTTGAACACGTGTACCTCGTGTCTGGAGACACAGATATGAAGAACTTACACTTCCTTTAAGGAAGACTTATTGCATTTATTTTTTTTACTTTACATTACATTTTGTTTATTGTAAACCTTATTTCTGATCTGATGATGGAGGCTCACTTCATTTCTCCAAACTCCAGAACTGCAGGCCCCGCCTCTTCAGCCACTGTTTTATTTACGTGTTTTTATTGTTGAAAATGTCTCTGTGACATTTGACCTGTAAAATAAATCTAAATATAAGATGGAGTTTGGATGTTTGTGTGTTAAACGTGTGTGTCCCTGCTCCTCTGAACATTCTGGATGGACTTCTGCTTTAGTCTTGGTTTAGTCGACTGAGAAAACTCCCACGGGGACGTCCCAGGTACAGCATCAGGCTCCTATTAGAGAAGAGAGAGGAAGCGTCTTGGGAGAGGGAAGTCTGGACTGCTTTTGTAATTATGGTTATCTGGCAATGTTTAAATCAAGTTTAGTTTCTTTTTCAGCTAAAACGTTCTTTGATATTGTTGAACTGTATGATTTTGATCTTTCATAAACTTGTCTGTGTCCCCAGAGACAACATGAACATGATCAAATACGACTTTTACTGATAACACAACTGCACCTGGCAACCTCACTGTGAGCGCCACCACTTCCTGTTCAAGTTTATCTCCGTGAGGTTTTTGCACCGTCTGCATATGTGACACATACTTAGAGATGAGGCAGTGGACGTCAGGCTAAAGACTAAACACATGAGAGACACGTCTGAGCTTAGAGAGGCAGGTGTCTGTGTGTCAATGCTAATGCTAATGCTAATTTTGAGGCATAAACATGTTCAAATGAAAAATCAAACCACAAACTGAAATAGTCTACATATAAAAACATTTGGGTAGTCATTACATAAAACCATTTGAATTTGAACAGATTGCTTATTTGATATTTTATCCTTTTAATAAAAGCATTAGCTTTAAGACACAGTGAGCTAGCTAGCATGCTGCTCACAAGCCCTATTGTAATGCTGATTTATTCTTAATCAAAAATATTGGACATTGATTCTCAAGACGCCTCACATGAGCCTCATTTGTGTTGCCAGGTTTGATGCTGAAATCCAGTTGGTTTAAACCTAAAATGTTCTGTTTTAATGGTGATTTTATGATGATTATTTATGATTATTTATGTTTTGATTTGAGTGATTTTAATGTCTGGCTTATTCCGTAAAGCACTTTGAATTACTTTGTGTTTGAATCGTGCTGTACAAATAAACTTGCCTTGGCTAAATTGCCTCTCTCTGATCTGATGGTCTCTACTTACACCTCAGTCATGACTCAGTGCTAGTGCAGCCTCTGCAGCTCAGGGAGAGAATCTGGAGGTTCTTTCACACGAGGCCTGTCCATAAACTGAGAATGAGACATGTGTGTCTCTGTCTGCAGGTTTAGGATCTGTAGTTTGTTTCTTTTTTACTGTAAGAGGCTGTTCACATCCAGCTCCTTTCATCACAGGAGCCTGGAGTCACATCCACCTCCTCAGAGCTCCACCTGTCTCACAGCACCCCCACCTCTGCGCTCTGACCCACTTACCAGCGGTGACTCAAGGACACGCCGCGGCCCGGTCTGCCCCGGACGACCGCTGCTCCATACATACCCCCAGCACCCGCCACCCAACCCCCACACCACCGCCCCACCCCCTGCATTACCCTACACCACCCCCACACCACCCCCCACGGAGGAAAGCTGCTGACGCCCACATCCAAGTGAGCGCTAATCACATCAGCTGTTAGCACCACATTAGCCTCAGACCACAGCATCCTGACAGGAACGATGGACAGAATATGAGACAGAGAGAGGATGAAGAGAGAGAACACGAGGAGACCAGGAGAGAAAAGGGCATAGAGAAAGAGAAAGAGAGAGTACAGAGCGAGAGATTAAAGGTTGAAAAGAGAGTGAACAAGGGAAGGAGAGAACACAGGCGGAGTGGGAAAGAGAGGAGGGGAGAAAGAGGCAGATAAAAGAAAGAAAAAGAAGGAAAGAACAGGGAGATAGATGGAGAAGAGGGAAAGCGAGGGGGAGAGTGAGAAAAGGGAAAGAGGAAGAGAGAGAACACAGGGAGAGACGGATAGAAGAGAGAGGGGAAGAAAGAGAAAGAAGGAGAGACAAAAAAGAGACAGAGATAAAAGAGGAAGATGAGAGGGAAGAGGAGATTAAAAAGTATAAAAGCGAGAGATGGGAGAGGGAAAAAAGAAGAGAGACAGAGACACAGAAGAGGGATGGGGGGCTCCTTAATTGTAATGAAATTATAATTAATATCACGTCTCAGTGTCGTTTATACAAAACACATTTAATGAGCTCTAATTATAATTAAGGATAAATCAGCCTTACACCTGTTCTCTGTAAAAGCTGTTTTTGATTTGAACATGTTTATGGAGTTTAAAATCAAAATCTACAATAATATAATAATACAGTGTTACAAATTTAAATTATAGACACATTTAACCAAATTTGTTGCACATTTTCTCAATCAAAACTTGGTCCTATATTAGGGAAATTAACCCTTGTGAACTTTAAGACATGTTTAATGCTGTTACCTCCTCAAAAACACATCTGGAGTTGTGTTTTATTTCATTCACATGTTTGAGTAACAGTTTATTATTAGTCTGTAACATCTCCAAAGCTCAAAATGCTCTGTTCCACCTTGTGATGTCATGAAGTGGTAGTTTTCAAGTTAACAGCTCATTTTAACTTTAGTTCAGTAGAGATTGGCAGTTCCAGGCCTGAAATCATCCAAATGATTCTAGTGAAGGTGTTTATGGAGTTTAAAAACACTGTGGAGCACTTCCTGTATTACCACATGATGACATCACAAGGTGGAACAGCCTAAATTTGTAGAGTTTGTGGATGAAACAAAACTCAACTCCAGGTCTGTTTGTGATAAGCAAATGACATTACAACATAAACCCAAAGCCCTACGCTCCATGGCCCATGTACTGAGGCCCACATTACAGCCACATGTTACATAAGCGGCCCACGCACAACAACAAATCAACCGGCCCACTTAAGGAGCCAATTAGAAACTACTTAGAGCCAATCTGAGCCGACCCGTGCCAAACCAGGCCCGTCTAAGTGGAATTAAAGGGCACGCGCTTCCTCAAGCCAGGGCCAGATGGGCGAGGCTTGGGGCTTATGACGGCTCCTGTGGGGTAAGAGGGGGTGGGGCCCCTAGGAGCGTCAGTGGGATTCGGGGCCCCAGTTTAGTTATGAGTCTGTATGTATCTGTACTGTTCAAATATTACAACAAATACTATTACTACTGGAACTACTGTTACTACTACTATTTTAGCTTCTATCTACTTACTATCTAACTACTACTAGCACTTTTATCTTCTAACTAACTATGTACATACTACTACTTCTAGCTACTACTTTTATCTTCTATCTAACTATCTAGCTACTATTACTACTACTTCTAATTACTATCTACTACTACTGCTACTACTACAATACTTTCAGCTATTAACAGCTACTGGTGTTATGCTATTTTTTTAATCTTTTGTCTAATAACTACTACTACTACTATTTTTAATTACTGCTATCTACTACTACTAGTACTCCTACTTCTAACCACTACTACTGCTACTACACTACTTCTAACTGCTAACTAGTACAAACTACTGCTACTACTACAACACTAATTTGATCTTCTATGTAACTATTATCGAACAACGACTATTTCTAACTACTATCTACTACTACTCCAGCTACTACTACTACTACAACTACAATTACTACTGCTGCACTACTTCCAACTGCAAACTAGTACCAACTACTACTACTATTTTTTCTATTTTTTCTACTCCTACTATTTACTAGTACTTCTAACTATTGTCTACTACTACTACTGACTACTGACTACTGACTACTACTACTACTACTACTACTACTACTACTACTACTACTACTACTACTACTACTACTTGTATAAATGTGTGACTGTGGGACATCTCCAGATGGGTACTTGGGACTTGGAGTACATAGTGTCACAGTAGGGGGACAGGGGACACTGGACAGGGGGGAGGATGGTATTATCTGTGATGGATGGGGCCCCTAGGAGCCTCAGTGGCCCTCGGGGCCCTACATACTCACTCGAGTCAGTATATATCTGATCTGTGTTATTTAGAAGGTGCAAAGAGATAAGTAAATGAGATTCTCAGACGGGTCGATAGTAGAGCTCTGCAGGAGCTGCTCTGAATCTAAATGTACGAGTACAACGCAGTACATATGTGTATGTGGACAGTATGGTCAGACGCACAAGTACAACGCAGTACACATGTGTATGTGGACAGTATGATCAGACGCACAAGTACAACGCAGTACATATGTGTATTCTAAATGAGGAAAAGTATATTTGCTGTATTTTTTGCAATATTGCTACTGTAGTAATAGTGGTCATATATTAGAAGATTTTATATATATGTATATATATATATATATATATATATATATATATATATATATGTAACTGTAGTAATATATCAACAATAAGGTATAAGCCACAGTAGTAGTAGTAGTAGATGCAGGAGTAATAGTAGTAGTAGTAGTGGTAGTAATAGTGGTAGCATTAATGGTAGTGGTGGTGGTAGTAGGTAGTAGTAGTGATAGTAGTAGTGATAGTAGTAGTAGTAGTAGTAGTAGTAGTAGTAGTAGTAGTAGTAGTAGTAGTAGTAGTGGTAGTGGTAGTAGTAATGGCATGGTGGTGGTAGTAATGGTAGTGGTGGTAGTAGGTAGTAGTAGTAGTAGTGGTAGTAGTGGTAGTAGTAGTAGTAGTAGTAGTAGTAGTAGTAGTAGTAGTAGTAGTAGTGGTAGTGGTAGTAGTAATGGCATGGTGGTGGTAGTAATGGTAGTGGTGGTAGTAGGTAGTAGTAAGTAGATGTTAATAGCTGTTAAAAATAGTGGAGTAGTTGCTGTGTCAGTATTTGTTAGAAGTTGTAAAGTAGTAGTAGTAATAGTAGCAATATTGGTAGTAGTAGTAACTAGTAGCAGCAGTCATTCCAGCAGAGAGTAGTTAAAAGTAGTTGTGTCTTAGTAGAGTAATAGTAATAGTAGTAGTGGTATGTATAGTGTATTAGTACATTCATTTTGTGATACATTTACTCATTTATGCTTCATTTACTTGTTTAAATCAGACACATTGTACCTGTGTCGCTCTGTAGTTATAATCTGTGACACATGTTATAATTAAAACATTTTAAATCACAATATTCATCTAAAATGACTCAAAGAAACAAGTTTGCTGATTTCTGCTTTAGAAAACTCCAGTGCCCAATGAAAGCTGACGTCACTGTAAACGTCATCACAGCAAAGAATCGGCGCCCCCTATGGACAGCTATACATCACAGTCGTGCACCAAAATGACCACACACTGCTGAATCCTACGAGTATCACCCACTAAATAAAACTGGACCAATGTGTGTGTGCGTACGTCACAGTGGGCGTGTCACAGTGGGCGTGTCACAGTGGGCGTGTATGTCACAGTGGGCGTGTCACAGTGGGCGTGTCACAGTGGGCGTGTCACAGTGGGCGTGTATGTCACAGTGGGCGTGTCACAGTGGGCGTGTCACAGTGGGCGTGTATGTCACAGTGGGCGTGTCACAGTGGGCGTGTCACAGTGGGCGTGTCACAGTGGGCGTGTATGTCACAGTGGGTGTGTCACAGTGGGCGTGTATGTCACAGTGGGCGTGTCACAGTGGGCGTGTACTTATGGAGGTGAAAATAGGGACTGATCAGCAAAATGTTGTCTGGAAAAGAAGAGATTAAAGATCGAACAAGACATGAAAAAATCACCAAATAAATCCAGAGCTCAAAATCCCAATACACACTGCTGTCCCCACAATGTCCCCATAATGTCGTCCAATATCCTCACAGTGCCCTCCAATGTCCCCACAATCACCAGTACGCATCACTGACGTCTTTTTATCGATCAAACGCAGGTGTCACTCCCGCTGTAGTCGTCTGTTTGAGCTCCCATCACAAAGAGTCGCCAAATAACGATGTTTATCCACAATCCACAAGAATCGGCATATTTCCTCATGTGTGTTGAAACAGGGAGTATTCGACCTTGTGCCAGCTCTAAACCAATGAAACGCCAGGAAAGTCTTTACGGCTGCATAGCGCTGCTTCTGATTGGTCGCCTTTACAGTCAGTCTCAGTTTTAGCCAATCACTGACCCAGATCCCTCGGTTAAGTCTTGTTTAAAAAACTTTGCAGCTCCTCTGAATAAGACGAAGAGCGGAGTCTGAACTGTCACCTGCTTCGATCACTCATTACTGGTAAAAGTACTTACATGCTCTTCTACCCAATAAATCTACACATAGCCCCTTTAATTACAAGAAACATCATATATAACTTATGTTTTCTGAAGGCTGAATGACAAAAGTGCATCTAAGACAGGATAAATATTGCTAATGAGCTTGTGTAGTGTTTTAGTGGATTAGTGTATTAGTGTGTACTGTGTGTTGTGTGTACTGTGTGTAGTGTATACTGTATGTAGTGTGTGTACTACGGCGTGCTGCACAGATGATGGTTAAATATGTATTTCCTCTCATAAATCTGTGGGCGGGTGACTAGTGTGGTCTTATCACTGCAGCTGTCCCAACTGTCTCTGCCTTCACTTCCTGTCCCTCAAACAAAACGTATGTGCAGCCATATGTCCCCCATGTCCCCACAATGTCCCCATAATGTTCTCCCATGTCCCTATAATGTTCTCTAATGTCCCCATAACATCACTATAATGTCTCCAGTGTCCCCATAATGTCACTATAATGTTCTCCCATGTCCCTATAATGTCCTCTGATGTCCCCATAATGTCACTATAATGTTCTCCAATGTCCCTATAATGTCCTCTGATGTCCCCATAATGTCACTATAATGTTCTCCAATGTCCCCATAATGTTCTCCCATGTTCCTATAATGTCCTCTAATGTCCCCATAACATCACTATAATGTTCTCCATTGTCCCCATAATGTCACTATAATGTTCTCCCATGTCCCTATAATGTTCTCCCATGTTCCTATAATGTCCTCTGATGTCCCCATAATGTCACTATAATGTTCTCCAATGTCCCCATAATGTTCTCCCATGTTCCTATAATGTCCTCTAATGTCCCCATAGTGTCACTATAATGTTCTCCAATGTCCCCATAATGTTCTCCCATGTTCCTATAATGTCCTCTAATGCCCCCATAATGTCACTATAATGTTCTCCAATGTCCCCATAATGCCCTCCAATCTCCTCATATCTTCTAATATCCCCACAATGTTCTCCAATGTTCTAATAATGTGCTCCAATGTCCCCACAATGTCTTCCCATGGTCTCCAAAGTCCCCATAATGTCCCTATAATGTTCTTCAATGTCCTTCAATATCCTCCAATGTCCTCCAATGTCCCCATAAGGCCCTCCAATCTCCTCATATCCTCTAATATCCCACAATGTCCCCCAAAGTTCTAATAATGTCCTCCAATCATTGTGGGGACAGTGTCTTCCCATGGTCTCCAAAGTCCCCTTAATGTCCTCCAATCTCCCCACAATGTCCTCCCATGTTCTCTCATGTCCCCTCATGTCCTCCTATGTCCCCATAATGTCTTCCCAGGTCCCACAATTTCATACAATTACAAACAGGCAAATGTGTTAGTAGGAGTAGCAGGGGGTAGTTGTTTGTAGTTGTAGTTGTAGCAGATGCAGTAATAGTAGTAGAAAAGTAGGTGTTGTAGTAGTAGGAAGTAGATAGTAGTTAGAAGACGTAGTGTTGCAGTGTAGTAGCAGTTGTAGAAGTTCTGGTTGTAATAGTTGCTTCCAGTACCTTAAACAAACGTATGCACAGCCATATGTCCCACCCACATGATTCCCCATGTCCCACCATGTCCCACCATGTCCCACCATGTCCCACCATGTCCCACTATGTCCCACCATGTCCCACCATGTTCCACAATGTCCCACCATGTCCCACCATGTCCCACCCACAATGTCCCACCATGTCCCACCATGTCCCACCATGTCCCACCATGTCCCACCATGTCCCACCATGTCCCACCATGTCCCACCATGTCCCGCAGTGCAACAGTCCTCTGCTTATCTCTGTCAGGGAAACAAGCAGCTTCCTTGTTGGGCAACACTGGAAGGAAAGTGGAGTTGAAAGATTAACCCGCCTCAAACCACTAGTTCTCTGTGTCGAGCAGGAGCGTGAAAGTGTGAGAACGCTTTTGTGTGCATCCATTTTTATGTTGTTTTTTGTGCCAAGAAATAACACTTTTGAGGAATTAAAACCTGCAGAAAAATTCAAATTGGTGCATGTTGCCAACCATATTGAGGTAAAAAGTCTTATATCATACCAGGGGTTTCCAAACTTTTTTTTTCCCTCAATATTTAAGCGTATGGTTGTCAATAACGAGAATCCTTCCAAGGAGTCGCTTTCATCTGAAGTCGTACAGTGCCACACGCCTTGGTTCAGGTCGACTTCACCCCAAAATTCTAGTTATTGAGGTTATAATGGTATTTTATTTTAAACTTGCAGTAAAAATGACCCAAAATAACATCCTACTGTCATTTCCCTCACATCCCAGAAACTGACTTTGTACCTTTTACATATTTTTGTGTGCGTGCTTCAACAGAAATGTAATATTTTAAAGTCAGTTATAGCATGTTTATAGACAATATTGTTGATTTATAGTGATAATTATAAAACGTATATCAAAAACTCTGTGGAAAGCATGTTCTGATCACCATTTTAAGCGAACAGTTAGCAGTAGCAGCAAGCGTCCCGATCAATTCAAGGCAGAATTCAACACTATTACTATATTTATTAAAGAGGGAGTATGACACTTCTATGGGGAATTACTTGCAGCACATACCATATTTAAATTACCTTTTATTATTACCCTCTCCGCTCTAAGTCACTCCCCTTTCAGAGCGCTATCACATTACAATGAGCCTGGATCCCGCTAATGAAACTACTGCACATCACATCAGGTTTGTGAAGTTGTAGTGTATTGTTTTGTATCATGTTTTTGTGTATTTATGGAGAATTGTCGTGTGGGAGCGTGGGTGATGTAGGCTTGTGGGCGGAGCATTGGACAGAATCTTACAGCTAACCATGAGGAGGGTTTGAATAGTGCCCAGGAGAGAACGCTATATTACTCAAACATGCATGGATGACATCTAAAACCTCTTCAGGCGTGTTTTTGATGAAGGAACAACTTTATAACATGGTAAAAAGCTCAAAAAGATCAATTTTGCCCCCCTCTTTAAATTATTTCTTTCTTTATTTTCTATTTGTCAGGGACCATGTAAAAAATCATTAATCTCACAAAAGAAAAGATGATTTATCATCTTTAGATTTATCTACTGCTGCTTTCCATACTTTCCTTTCCTTTAAAATACACATTTCAATACAATTATAAGACAAACAGTTCATCATTGACATTAGCAGTAAAATACAATAAATGTCCCCATGTCCGATAGATGATGTTTCCTCCAGTCCAAACCAATTTAAAAAATCAATGAAGTGCAGGTTTTTACAGTGAGACAGAACAGAACAAATGAACTAGACCAGCGTGGACACATTTAAAATTTACTTTTTCAGATTTCTAGTAAAATGATTCAAATCTACAGACAGTTTCAGAGTGTCTGGGGCTGACTCTCTGATGGTTTGAAATGAAAAGGCGACTGAGCAAAGGCCGAGGATCTTTGTAGAACTGTGTCATTTGGGTTCACAAAGACCGAGTGGATCGGGGAGTTTGTTCGGAAGAAAGTTTAATAAATTTTTTCAGTGTAGGTGGAGCTGCATGATTAATAATTTTGAGTATATGTCTTAGAATGAAAGAAATTGTCTGTTTTAGAACGAGAGAAATCGAGTGCCTTTCGTAATAATCAATATCCCTCAAACTGACTGGGACTTATCGGTCGCTGTATAGAAATGCTCACTGATGCAGAAACAGACTTGTGTTTGATGTATAAGTGTGTGGATATGAGCAGCCACTACAGAAGGACACGTTTGAAGAAGACCAATGAGCCACGGGATTGGATCTGAAGTCTGCCGCCACAGAGCTGCAATCCAATACCAAGATGGCCGCCGCGACCACTTCGACTATTAAAACAATCAATGCCACGCGTGAGCTGGCTGTGTTCCACATGTTTACTACGACCAAAGAAGGAACAGGGAACGCTGGATTACATCATCTGATTGAAAATCTGAAGGTAATGTAATTTGAAGGACAAAATATTAAATAATGCAAAAAAAAAATGTGGTATTTTCCAAGCACAGGCACAAAAATGTGAAAAAATATAGATTTGTTGGAGGGATTCATAAACTCAAATGTTCAAATCATTTCATATCGTTACATAAATCTTTTATCACTGTTGACTTACTCACAGTGCGAAGAGGAACTACAACTTTTACTCAAGTAAGAGTACTGTTACTTCAATATAAATGTTACTCAAGTAGTAGTAAAAGTGCACTGCTACAAAACTACTCTGAAAAGTACAATGTCTTTTAATAGTTCCTGAAGTAAATATACTTCTATAAAGATTGAAAGCTGTATTGTTGTTTTTTGTGCACATACTAAGGACACAAGAGCAGGGTATTGAACCAAAGACCTTCACGTAAATGGGTAAATGTTCAATATATACTCCCACCCCACAGCCAAATTTGAGCGTTTGAAAATGTAAGGTATTTTGTGTTATTTTGTAAATTTCGTTGTATAGCTGGATCATTTGAAAGTCAAAATAGGAAACGATCAGAGTTTTTCTTGCGGGTTTGTGATCAATAAAATCAGTAGTAATTAGATGCAGTGTACGACAGTGTGATTTTTAAAAGTGCTGCTCAGACAATATGTGCAGTTTGTTCAATTTAAAGCCTCAGTATGTAAAAATAAAAAGAAACAAACTCAAATAAAAGCACTTTTGGTTGGGTTTATTGAACTGTAAACCGTGTGCGGGCTTACATCTGCACATTCCTCATTATTACCATGAAAATGTTACTGCTTTGGCTATAATCTTTCACCGTGAGGCATAAAACATATCTGTCTGTATGGAGAATGTTCCGAAGGCTGATTTTAACTTTCTGTTTCCATGGCATCATACAGACGATGTGCCTCTTGAACGTTACGAGGGAGTATTACAAAACATACACATATTCAGATCCCCCCGTGACCTTTTATTGTTTTAAAAATGCATCGAAAACAACTTATTAACATGTTTAATCAGTTTCACTTTCATTTTTGACGATCTACCTTTGCTCTCTGCACTAAGTCACTCCCCCTTCAGAGTGACATCGCAGCACAATGATCACTTCAGTCACATTCTTATACAGCGCTTTTCTACCTTCAAAGTGCTCAAAGCGCTTTACGTCAAGAAACAAATCTGTCATTTCATCGTGTCAGGTTTGTGAAGTTGTAGTGTATTGCTTTGTAGCATGTTTTTGTATATTTATGGAAAATTGCTGTGTGGGAGCGTGGGATGTAGGCTTCTGGGCGGAGCATTGGACGGAATCTTACAACTAACTGTAAGGAGGGTTGGAACAGGGCCCGGGAGAGATCGCTAAATGACTCAAACATGCATGGATGACATCTAAAATCTCTTCAGGCAAGTACCATGGTAAAAAGCTCCACAATTTGCGTAATACCTCCTCTTTAAACATCCAGTGCTAGAAATTCTAAACCAGAGGGGCCCAAACTTATTTTATCGAGGGCCACATCTCACAACGTGTTCGAAGCAGAGGGCCACAGAGCGATGATCAGTGCAGTGTGGTGCTTTAAACACAGCTTTGACAGAGCCGCTGTGTATTAATAAGACTTGAGACACATTCATTTTAGGTCTGTACCACACTGCAATATGATGTTTGAGTCACATTATAGTTTGGACACCCCTGATCTAAACCATTCGCACTTGACAATATGAATTCTCAAAATTTCCCCATATATTTGTACACGTCCATTCTATGACATAACCGCCCCCTCCTCTTGGTAATTCTCCCATAATTAACCCGTGCCCATAATCCCGGTAAGCCTACAGCCGCATCCCAAAAGTCCGTCCACGCTTTTCCAATGTTTTTCCTGATTAGATTAGCTGACTCACACGGCACAATGCCCTCAGCACACTCCACAGCTGTCATAGGCACCAGAGACGCGCATAAGCCTCCAATTAAATATGCTAATGTATTTGATCCTCTTACTCCGGTGAATTACGGCAGTGAAAGAAGCGGATCCAGGCGAGACGCTGAGCTAACGGCTAATTTGCCAGTTTCAGTAGTGTTGTTAATTGAATGATCAGCAGCTTGTCAGGCATGAGAAGACAGAGGAGGAGCCGGGAGACGAGACGTGGATTTGTGTGTTTAAGTTGTGATTGTATTGAGTTATGGACTGAGAGAAGTCTATGGAGATGAAGACGCTGACGCTGACAGTTATGGAGCACGCTTTGATTGACTGGGAGTGTTGGAATCCAGTCTAAGGCATTGGACTTTTTTCTGATACATGAACATATTTTGTATTTTAGCCATTGCTGGGTTTCAGGAGTAAGTGAATATTGTTAAAATGCTGGTTTGTGTTGTAATATATCAACTTCTGGGTTGTAGTCGTTAATAGGTTCAACATTTGTGAATTTACCTTTTGGATATTTCATGGCAAAGTACAATGTGATCAACTGAAATACCTGAAAATCTACATTTTACTAACAGATTTACATATTTTTATAACTCAAGGGGCCCGTATTACTCTATTTCTGATTTATGTTATAATGTTTCCTCGTCAAAAACAGACCTGGAGTTGTGTTTTGTTTCATTCACACATGTTTAACACACAAACCCTTCTTCTCTTAAACAGAAAACACTCTGCTCCACCTTGTGATGTCATCATGTGGTAATACAGGAAGTGCTCCACTGTGTTTTTAAAATCCATACACCTTCACTAGAATCATTTGGAGGATTTCAGCCCTGGAATTGCCAAACTCTACTGAACAAAAGGTAAAAGGAGCTGTTAACCAGTCTGCTCCCCTGACCGTGGTCGGGAAACACAGGGGAGAGCCGTCTTCTCCAGGGCCGAAGGGTCGCTCCTCCTCTGGGGTTTAACTCCCTGTTCTTTACCTCAAAGTTGTTTCAAGTGTGGTGCGAGCTGAAAGACTCCAGCCTGTTGCTCAAGAGTTGGCTGCTTTATTGTCTCTACTGCATCGTAATTACACATCAGTTCCACCGTCTTTTTCCAGGTACCACTCCAGACTCACACACGTCGCTTCTTCGCTCAACCACACGCCACATGCGACACATGCACCCGCACGTCACCTCTCACTCACGCACCACACTGACACAGAGCACAGAGGATCTTTCAAAATAAGATTCAGATACACCACAAATACATTTATAAAGTGTTATTTTCATGAACATTTCAAATATTTCAGAATATGGAGTCAATGTCAAGAAACATTAATATTTCACATAGAGCTGTTTTTCCATTAGCTTCTGCTGTTTGTTCTAAGACTCACAAGCTCCTCCCCCTCGACCTCTGCCCTGACGCTCTGACTGTCGTGCGGCGGACACACATCTAGCACTTGTCGTTATATCAAATGGATTTATGTGCCGATTTCCTGTCAGGATTTTCATTATATATCTACGGACGAGCTTATGAGCGTGTCATGAGGAGCGGGCAAAAGTCACTTCGGAGAAAATGCGGTCGCTGATAAATGATTTACTGTTTTTGGTCGGCGGCCTGGTAGCAAATGCGTCACGGACCGGTACCGGTCCCCGGCCCGGTGGTTGGGAACCACTGCTGTAGAGGGTGGAAAAAGTTGTTTCCATGGCTAATTATGAATCATTGGATCTGTATAGCACCTTTCACGACATCCAAAGTGCTTTACAGTGCATTATTCATTCACTCCACGCTCGGATGTGGTAAGCTAGTTTTGTAGCCACTACTCCCCTCGGACAGACTGATGAAAATGAGGTTGCCAAACTGTGGAATCGGCCCCTCCGACCATCACCAATGCACTCACGCACACACGGCTATTAACCTAGACAATGTGGGTGAATAACACGTGAAAAACAGCCTAACCGACATGAAAGTTCACTGGTAAGTACAATGCCCGGCCAAAAAAAAGTCGCCACCTGGATTAAACTAAGCAAATAGGTACGAGTCTCCTGCAGTTGGTCAGGACTCGGTTCAGCAACAGTCTGAGCTCAAAGAATGAGGTCAGCTGACACCTGAACATACTGAATGACCAGGTTATTCCATCAGTGGAGATCAGTTTTTTCTTCGCTGATGACACGGGCATATGCCAAGGGGCTCAAATTGTGAAAGAGTGGTTCAGGAGCATGAGACTCATTTTCACACATGGATTGTCCTCCACAGAGTCCAGACCTTAACCCCATTGAGAATCTTTGGGATGTGCTGGAGAAGCTTTGTGCAGCGTCAGACTCGACCATCATCAATGCAAGACCTTGGTGAAGAATTAATGCTACACTGGATGGAAATAAATCGTGTGACACTGCAGAAGCGAAATCGAAACAATGCCACAGCGAATCCGTGCCGTGGCGACTTATTTTTTGGCCAGGCAGTGTATTGTAGCATTCTGGTGTAAGTAAACACACCAAATTTCTGAACACATGAGCTACTGAATCAGAATCATAGACTTTTTATTGCCATTGTCAGTGAAAACAGCTCACAAATTAGGAACTTTCTTTGGTGATAAAGTGCAACATAAAAACAGTGGATAAATACAAATAAGGACATGCATAAAGTTAAAAAGATATGGTTAAAAATAAAATAAAATACTTAGAGGTAGATATATACAACAGCAACATCAGAACAACAGTGTAAACATGGCTTATTAAATCACATACAAAAGAACACGACATAAACAGATATAAGAACAGCAAAACACTGAGCTAAACAAAATATCAAATCATTACTGTCTTATAATAGATTTGCCCAGTGGAAGGACTAAGCCGGCCACCTACTTTTTACCAATTAAATCCAAATCTGTTACGAGGTGTTTTACCATTTGTAGAAAATTAAAAATGTGCCTTAATAAAGAAAAAAAAAAGGATATCTATCGAATTATGTATAGCCTAAAGGTAGGTCACACTGGACCACAATGCTGACAAAGACACTTACCCATCAGTCACCCTCACATTCACTCGCTGGATAACCATTAGGTAACGCATTAGCTAACAGCCGAATGGACAGAGGCGGAGATGAAGTGATGTTCTGGCCGATTATTAAACTGGTTCTTTCTCCAATCCACTGGTTTGTCATGAGAACTGTTTTAGACCTGTGAACCTTCATCATGCATTAGACCAAACCCGAAACACTCAATGGACTATTAACTAACGGTTACACTCCCTGCTCACAAAAAAGACAGAATGGGGCATTAAAAATCTCCTATGACACATTAGTGGCAGCGGCTTTGTCTTCCCCGGGTCTATGATGTATTGTTACGAATCCTTTTAACAAACTTGTATGGTGCGAGCGGACATCCCTGCCTGCAACCCCTCCCTTGTTTTGTATGGGGGGGATATTGACAGAGTAAAGCCTCCCGTGGTTCCCTTCTGCGCGATTCATTAAGCCGATTTGCCGTGATGCCGTCCCACATGTGTCAGGGAGGCGCCCGCTGCACCCGTCCCGTACAGAGCTATGACCCATCAGGAGGGTAGGGCGCATCGGAGCTGACGGATAACTGTCGAAGGGCACGGTCTCCCCCCAAAAGTGTCCCTAACCTTTTCATGTCGGCCCACCAAGGCTCACTGAAGATGAAGGACCATTGATTTTGTGCATTGTGACATCACTAAGTACTCTTACCAAGTTTTGTTGTAGTTATGTAACTGTAACACAAAATTGATTATGCTCATTTTTTGTTTTACATAACTTTAGCTATAGAATTGTTTACTGTTATGTCTTATGTAATGCATATGCTACAACTCCACAGGGGAGTTTTCACAAAGGGGCCTATGGAGTGAAAGGAGCCGTCATTAAGCAGCTGAAAGTCAAGCTATACTCTTTTGAGACTGAAAAAACAATATAAAACACAATATAAAACTTTTTAAGCGTACAACGACTTAAACGACTTCACTTCGATGGGCAATCATGTGTGTGTTATTTAACCTTCTCTTGTTATTGTGTTATCTATAATGTAATGATCATATAATGTCATGGAAAATATCCCAGGTCAGAATTATTTGAGTAATTTCAGTGTTTGTTTTTAAAGGTTGTGTATGTAACTTTGAGTTGAGACCATACTTTGGTACATTCTCCATGGAGATAGATACGTTTTATGCCATACTGTGGAAGATTATTGCCAAAGGAGCAACGTCTCCATGGAAACTAGCAAGAAGAGGCCAAAATAAGAGTCAGGTTTGTGGAGATGCAAGCCCGCACACAGTGAGGACGCCTTTCATTCTTTCAGTCTTTCCATGATGTTTGGTGCAATAAACCTGAAACTTTTAATTGAGCGTATTTTTTGGCTAAAATGTTGCATACTATGGCTTTAAGATAGATAAATCACTTGTTAAGGGACCTAGACCTATCAGCATCAGGGCCAACGATACCTTAAGATGGCCTTGCAACATCTGCATTTTGGTGAATTAAAAAGTATGTATTGTTTGAGGATAGACTATCTATAGGTTAGCATGTCGTTTATATAAATCCAATGCGTTTTGTTTTATTGTATTTCCCTAAATAGCACACATACTAAAACATGGAACTGTAAGCAACAAACCAAAAAAATTGATAAAAAATAAGCGAACACATCTACTCACATCAGCTTTCTTCTCAGCTTCAGCTCACAAGTCAAACCTCACGCTAAAGTTTGGATAGCAAGGACATAGCTCAGCCTAACCCAGTTATTTTACCTATAATCCCTCATTGGCCTAGTTTTTTCCCACCCATCGGTCCCTGTCACCCTTCCTACTGCGGCAGAGGTCGAAGGTCAGACCCGTTCATGCTCACCAGCAATCAAACACGACACTGGCCCCAAGCGAACGACCACAAATGACCAGTAAATCAACTGCTAACAAGCTGCGTACAAAAGTGTCATGGCTACTTCAAAAACACAAACTCTATTTTTGGGGCATAGTTGGTTGGTTTGAAAAATAGTACTAGGTTAACGTCAAATACTGAGACAATGATTGAAAACACGAGCCGTGAGGGAGTCTGGGAGAGGCTGAGATCATGAGCCGTGCAATTAGCGCTCAATCAATATGTCTGCAGTGGAGCTAGCAAGGAAGCATTTGTTTAGCAGTGGACTCAACAAGTTCAACCCAGGACGTAAAGTGTGCAAGACGGATTTTCATGCAATTATGACTTGGTTTGGTGGGATAGTACCTGTGGTAAATATTTATCGTAGTTTTGCATCAGTCACGTGGCAGTTTATGGAAAACGGCGGCTGAAAAGAAACGTACAAGAATACAGGAAGTAGTGCTGAGTTCTCAGATGTAATACTTGTATCTATGACATACACACAAAAGATCCAACCAATTTATGCTTAAAGGAGACATACTGTGCTTGTGTCTGCTGTACATTTATAATCTATTACTCCCGTAGATCGTTATTTTATACTTTTAAATTGCGATACTGATTTAAAATGACTTAATAAAAGAAAACAATCCACTGACTTTCGTGTTAGAAAACTGCGGTGCCCAATGGAAACCGACATCGCCATAAATGTCATCACAAAAATGACCCCTCATGTGGATCGCTGCAGATCACACTAGCGAGCTGTGGATTTTTTTTTATTTATACATAAATGACTACATGACGCTGCCAAGTCCTATGAGTATCACCTATGAAGGAAATAAAATTGGAGAGAGAAGTATGTCACAGTGGGCGTGTAGCGGTGGTGTGGAAAACGGGAGTAAAGTGGTCTCTCGTTCTCGGGGGTCACTTTCTAAAAATAACCCACGATAGACAAAATCTGTGAAGTATCAGCTTTATTTTTTACAATTATTCTATATATTTTTACAATTATTCTATATATTTTGCAGCTGTGAAACCCCTCACCACACACTTTATACACTTTTCACCACACATTTCTCTCTTGTTTAAACTCTCTCAAAGTTCAAACCGTCGTCGGTGCAGAACGTTTCATCGACATTGTGGGTTTTGTCGGGGAGAAAACTTGCAAACATACAGCACTTCAGAGTCACACTGCGATCCAACATTTATGTAAATTTGTCTGAACAAGAGTACTGTACAGGAGACACGGAGGAGACTGATGGACAATGGTCTACAGTCCCTCAGCCAATCAGGACGCAGAACACAATGGTCTACAGTCCCTCAGCCAATCAGGACGCAGAACACAATGGTCTACAGTCCCTCAGCCAATCAGGACGCAGAACACAATGGTCTACAGTCCCTCAGCCAATCAGGACGCAGAACACAATGCACGATCATACGCTGTAAAAAAAAAAAAAAAAAAAAAAGCCTGGAAAATTGCACCCAAAAAAAATCTGTGAAACAGCGAGACCGCGAGGGACCACTGTAGATCGGAGCAATGACGTCTTGAACACAGGAGTACAAACGTGAATCACTCTGAATACAACTTCGACTGGTTATATGAGATACAACTATAACATGGTTTAAAGCTCTGAAAATTCCATTTTGCAGAATAGTTCTGCTTTAAAGGACAAATTGTTCTCGCAGTTTGGACTTTTATCAAAGTAAAGGTGACATCATCACTATTGTGTAATGTTTTGGACCTTGTTTGCATTATGGTTGCTAGGTCAGAGTTATGGAATTATCTTTACCTATGTCAGATCTGCTGTTCATGTGCAAACAGGAAATGAAATTATAAACTTCACCACAATTTAAAAACTAGAATACAAAAGGAAAAATATAAGTCTAAGTCTAAGTTATGAATAGTCTAAGTAGTCTTCTTCGTGGTTAAAGAAGACGTATTGATTTTCCCATAAAGTAGAGTCTATTGTAAAGACAGCACTACTTAGACAGACTTGATCCTCGAGGGAAATTACTTGAAATAACTGGATCTCTGCATGACGTCTGTGTCGAAGTATTCAAACTTCTTATCGACTGCAATCCTGGAAGAAAGAATTTGAACTGAGGATTGGCAAAAATTCCTCGTGTGAATATAAGCTATGTGCGGGTCTGTGAAAGCTAAGAAAAAGTGACATCTGTGGATAAGAGTTTTCTTTTTAAGGTTTTGAAATGAGGTATCCAAGTTTAAACACACCAGGAGTATTTGGACACAGTGTATTCACAGCTAAAGTTCACTTGTACCTGATGTTTACTGTCTTAAAAACTTGAAAAACAACTAGTTCATTTGAAACAGTTTGCAGTCGTCTAACGTTATCTCAACTCACTTATCTTATGCATTCAGAAAATCCTAATTATTCACCACAATGAGTTTATAAGTGTTTTTCACAACTTTCAGAGGCTAGAGTTTTGCCTCTACGGTCATGCTAACAACAACTAGCATGCTAACAGTGCACGGGTTTTACCTCATGGTTCGTGGACCATAAAAAATATATATATTTTACTTGAAAAATAAAAATCAGGTACAGCATCTTCTAATCAGAACTAGAATTGAATTTATCCAGGACTAAACACAGGATTGAAATAATTGAATAAAAAAACAAAAAAAAACTGAACCTGTTACAGAACTAAACCAACTAAACCACAATAGACCCTGTAAGTCTAAGCCAGGTCTAAACAAAGACTATCACCTCTTTTACACTTCAAGAATTGAATCTCAAAGTTAAATTTAAAGTGCGACTAAACACCCAAACTCCGCCCATAAGCACATTTCAAATAGAGCTGCTAAAATGGGCGGTACCTGGAGGACGGAAGGGGAGAGTGAGGCTGTATATGAAGAACAGTGTGATTGGTCGAACAGGTATCCACACTTCAAACTCCGCCTCTGCAGCCAGGTGTTTGGAATCAGAAACATGTGGCTGCAATCAAGACAGTTCTGTGTGATGTTACCATGTACCTGAAATTGCATTGAAGGCAGCCTAAACTTAGATTTGGGCGTTTTTGACCTAGACTGCACTAAAAAGAAATGATGAGATAATGATATTCTAAACAATATGCAATATACACAGTCTTCTCCAGCTAAAACCTTGGTGGCCCCAGCGTCCCCCTCAGCACATATTGAGACACGTCGCTGTACAGAGCCTGTTTTAAGTTAGGGTTCTTTGCTTTACTTTACCAGAAAACCATTCGTTATCCATGTCCTGTTGGAGCAGCGGCCATGAATCAATCCTAATGTATATGTACTAACAGGAGCGCTCGGTGATTACTGCAAATAAACAGGTCTACAACGTCCTGGGTACAGAGGCAGGGGAGGGGTCAGGGGAGGGGTCAGGGGAGGGGTCAGGGGTGGGGTCAGGGGTGGGGTCAGGGGAGGGGTCAGGACAGGGGCCTTTAAAATAATGTTAGCACCAACTTGAGAAGAAGTAATGGAATACATGTACCAAAAATACTTGTATTTATTTAAAGGTACGTTCAGGCTAAATATGAGTCAGGTTTGTGAAGATGCAAGCCAGTCACAGTTAGGACACAAGTTTTTCAGTGCAATTAAAAAAATAAATAAATAAAATCCCCAAAAATATGCCTTTATTTTTTGGTTAAACAAAACAATAGAAAACGACGATAATTAAAGGAACAGGTTTGTGTTAACTTTAATGCCATATTGTGCAGCATTTCAGGCAAACATGGCAACCCCCCACATGAGAAAAGTTGCGTAGTCCACCCCTGGTTGCATTGACAGTTCTACATGCACCACATTAAAACTGGGACTAAATTAAGACTAAACCCAGAACTAAACGTGGACTAGACCAGGATTAAACCTGGACTTGAACAGGACCAAACAGAACAAGAGTAAACGCTCCCTAAAGGTCTCTCACTTTCCAACTGACCATATGGATACTGCTTTGTTAACCTCCTTTAACCCACGTTTTGCACTTGAAAAGAATAACTGTGTACAAAAGACTTATACGTTCAAATACTTCTTCCATTTTTCATTTTCTCCAAAGCTCAGAACATATATTAGCACAGCATTTCTTTGCATTCCGTACGTTAGCTTAGCATGAGCTCATACAACCACCTCTGTTACGAACCCTTTGTAAATGTCCCACCTATGATCAGGGTGCACAGTCCTCCCCACCTGCCCAGCCCCCCTCCACCTGCACGGGCCCCATCCACCTGCCCGGGCCCCTGTCTACAGCAGGTGATGTAACTGCCACTATGTCTTGTTTCATAATCGAGGTGAACTTTGGCCATACTATGACCTTTCACCTAAAATAACTTTGATCAATACCGACTTGCAGAGAAACGGGAAAGAGATGGATGAATACAGACTGATAAACTTTGGCACTGAGACCGGCAGGTACAGATAAGATGCTGGGAGAATGTATTAGATTGGTTTGAGAAAATAAGTTGAGCTAGACCATAGACTCTATAAAGAAATGGACTAGGGGAGTGTGATGTCACCCACAGCGTTCGGCTCCAGTCAAATGAAGCTCATCGAGGCTGGAGCAGTTATAGGAGTGAATTTGGAGTCAAGTTCTATATTAGGAATTCCGATCACGAGTATCATAGTAACCAAAGAGCCAATCCGGAGCGAGGCTGTTTAAGGTAACGGCCCTTTCCCCCTCCATCGCTGGTTTGACAGCAGAAGTTTAGCAGCGCTGCCAATCCAACCTTATGTTAACTAAAGACTTTGAGGTTGCTCCCGCTCGTGCGCACATGATTTGTTATTAAAGTTTATCTGGATTTATGAACAAAATAACAAAGTAGAAACACCAGGATCATGTAGAGCAGGTTAATACAAACATTTTAAGAATAAAACGATCTTGGCAGCAGCAGTTACAGAGAGAGAGGCGCCGTTTTTCAATAGAAAGTGAATTTGAGCCAATGGAGCCGGAAGCACACCCATGATCATTTCCTATTTGGAACACAACGGCTAGCAGGTTAGCTATGTCCATTTATCTGTACTGTCTGTGGCTTAGACACTGGTGGTGAAGAGGAGAATATGGAGAAGCTGAGAGGCTGATGGTTCTACAGCAGATGGTTGTAACATCAATGACATGAAACTACAAAATGAACACTTTATAGTGTTTTTGTTTATTCATGCAACTGTAATTTATATGAATTGTGTATGAATTTCCCCACTTTCTGTAAATTTTGGAGAAAAAAGTTAAAAAAGACATTTAAACACTGTATTTAAAACTGCTCCTTTCAGAACCTCTCAGACGATGTGCAAGTAACTAAAACATGATCTGAATAAGACATACTACTCTTACTATAAAGGTCTACAAAACTGAAAATGACTCACTCCTCACTTCCCTAACACATTCTGAGCATTCTAATTATTTACTCTTATTTATTCTGACATGTCAACCTCAGGCCCGTGGACCAAATTTGGCCCTTGATATAAAAATATTTGGCCCGTGAGATCATATCAGATATGTATTAGAGCTGCCCGCCGGCCCTCGCAGCAGTATAGCACATGCACCTCTAAGACTATGAATCCCAGAATGCTTTGCAAATGTGTTGGCGCCGGCCCCCACCACTTCTGTTGACACTTATTAGTATCTGCTACCTGTCGCCCGTCTAAAATGCATGCAGATGTTGTTAAAATTTTTCAATAAATATTTAGTTTGGCCCACGACTTAATCACAGTTTTTAATTTTGGCCTCAGTGAATTTGAGTTTGACACCCCTGATTTACATGGATGAGTTTATAAGCTTTTAGACGAGGCCAAACTTTTTCTGTCATGGTAATGCTAACAACACCTAGCTTGCTAACAGCGTACCAGCATTATTTCAGACAGCACAAAGCAGTCACATTTTAACCTTAAGAGCCGCTTTTACAATCTGCGTCCACCAGTTCCAGCCCCTTCAGCCAAACCCATATGTAACAATCACCTTGAAGATGAATTATGAGCCCAGTTGCTGCACTACAGCTTCAAACCTCAAACAGCCGCGTTGAGAAACTCCAAGTGTATCTACATAGACACCACCTGTTTTTATAGCAACCGTCCACACATGACTTCAAAGCCGTGTATTATTATTATTGCTCCTAGCCTCATAAACAGTCTATAATCCCTCCTGCATTAACGAGCCGCGCTGAGGAATGTGGGCGCGGAACTTCACTCACCTTTTCAAATGCACAGTTTACTCTCTCCCCTTTGTACCTGCCCTGCTAATTACCCGCTAATCTTATGCGGATGAGTCACTTATTGATAATCGCATATGAAAAGACTGTATGGATTTGCTTTGAACTGGTTGGTTCTTTGCTGTTGTATAATGTAAAGTGTAAAGTGCTGATAAATATGCATTTGATTCAGACGTGGGGAGTCGGGTTGTCAAAGGGACTGAAAATCAGATACTAATCGATCCTGATTGGCTGAGGGACTGTAGACCATTGTGTTCTGTGTCCTGATTGGCTGAGGGACTGTAGACCATTGTGTTCTGCATCCTGATTGGCTGAGGGACTGTAGACCATTGTGTTCTGCGTCCTGATTGGCTGAGGGACTGTAGACCATTGTGTTCTGCGTCCTGATTGGCTGAGGGACTGTAGACCATTGTCCATCAGTCTCCTCCGTGTCTCCTGTACAGTACAGAATGTGTCAGACAAATTTACATAAATGTTGGATCGCAGTGTGACTCTGAAGTGCTGTATGTTTGCAAGACAAAACCCACAATGTCGATGAAACGTTCTGCACCGACAAAGGCACCGACGAAGGTTTGAACTTTGAGAGAGTTTAAACAAGAGAGAAATGTGAGAAAATGTTAATGCCTGTGTGAGAAAAGTGTGTGGTGAGGGGTGAGATTACTTCGCAGATTTTGTCCATTGCGGGTTATTTTTAAAACGTAACCCCCGAGATAAACTAGGGACCACTGTACACAGATATGATAATTAAAGTTCATGTAACTGGAAGGACACCACATTAAATACTGCACAAAATCTTGTATTTTCAAAGATAGACACAAAAGTGAGACTAAATCATGTCTGAAGGAGCTGCAAGAAACACAAAAGTAAAAAAATAAATAAAGCTTTTGTCACCTGTAGACTTATTCATAGTGGGAAGAGAAACTACAACTTTTACTCAAGTAAGAGTACTGTTACACTGTACAATATATCCATCCATCCATTTTCTTCCGCTTATCCGGGGCCGGGTCGCAGGGGCAGCAGTCTAAGCAGGGACTCCCAGACTTCCCTCACCCCAGACACGTCCTCCAGCTCCTCCGGTGGGACCCCAAGGCGTTCCCAGCCCAGAGACATAGTCCCTCCAGCGTGTCCTGGGTCTTCCCCGGGGCCTCCTCCCAGTGGGACATGTACAATATATAATAATAATAGCTATAATAATATATTGTTCAAGTAGGAGTAAGTAAACTGAGTACTACCACCTTTGCTTGTACTGCAGTGTAGGCAGACTGACAGCAGACTGGCGGGTTCACAGAGGACCTGGGGGACTCGTTGACTCACACGGCTAATTGCCACGAGCTTAGAGTGAACAATAGGCCCACAGCAATGTACACATCAAGACATGCCAGAGGGAATCAATGCAGGACAACAGACGTCCAACACTTGGGACAGGATCAGGAGGAGCGTGATCGAGTCATTACACATCCTATACATCTGTCTCCAACTCTGTCTCATGCCCCACTGTACAATAAATGAATACTAATTAAAACTAATAACACTAATTATCTGTTATTTTGATACCTGTACTTTCTTGCCTTATTTTTTAGTAGTTTGAACAGGTACAGGTACAAGTGTGGGACGTTTAATATCAGTCAATTTTGCCATCAAGTTAATATAAACCAGAGCATTTCATTATGTTCTAAAGTAATCTGTGGTGTGACGCAGGGTTCAGTACTCGGCCCGATTCTATTCTTTTAAACAAAGTATCGTCAGAAAACATGGCATTAACTTCCATTTGCTGATGACACTGAGCTGAACTTATCAGCGAAACCAGATCAGACTAAGGTTAAGGTAAACTTAAAGGGCCCATATTACACTATTTTCTGATCTCTGTTATAATGTAGTTTTCTCATTCACACATGTTTAACACACAAACCCTGCAGATTTAGGCTGAGTTTTTCTTTCAAATAGAAAACATTTTTTTCCACCTTGTGATGTCATCATGTGGTAATACAGGAAGTGTTCCACTGTGTTTTTAAACTCACCCTGTTCTAGCCCTATTCTAGTCCCGTTCTAGCCCCGGTCTACCCTGAACTAGTCCCGGTCTAGTCCCGGTCTAGCCCCGTTCTAACACTGGTCTAGTCCCGGTCTAGTCCCCTTCTAGCCCCGTTCAAATCCGGTCTAGTCCCAATCTAGCCCCGGTCCAGCCCCGTTCTAGCCCCGAACTAGTCCCGGTCTAGTCCCAGTCTACCCCCGTTCTAACCCCGGTCTAGTCCCGGTCTAGTCCCCTTCTAGCCCCGTTCTAACCCCAGTCTAGTCCCAATCTAGCCCCGGTCCAGCCCCGTTCTAGTCCTGGTCTAGTCCCCTTCTAGCCCCGTTCTAACCCTGGTCTAGTCCCAATCTAGCCCCGGTCCAGCCCTGTTCTAACCCCGGTCTAGCCCCGTTCTAACCCTGGTCTAGTCCCGGTCTAGCCCCGTTCTAGCCCCGTTCTAACCCTGGCCTAGTCCCGGTCTAGTCCCGTTCTAGTCTCGTTCTAGCCCCGGTCTAGCCCCGATCTAGCCCCGGTCTAGCCCCGATCTAGTCCCGGTCTAGTCCCGGTCTAGCCCCAGTCTAGTTCCGGTCTATCCCCGGTCCAGCCCCGGTCCAGCCCCATTCTAGCCCCGTTCTAACCCCGGTCTAATCCCGGTCAAGTCCCAGTCCAGCTCCGTACTAGCCCTGTTCTAACACCGGTCTAGTCCTGGTCTAGTCCCGGTCTAGGCCCAGTCTAGTTCCGGTCCAGCCCGGTCCAGCCCCGGTCTAGCCCCGGTCTTTATAAACTCATCATCGTGAATAATTTGTATGTTCTGAATCCATAAAGTAAGTGAGGAATAACTTTGGACCACTGCAAACTGTTAAAAATGTATTAGTTTTATTTATTTTTTCCATTTTGAGACAATACAAATGTGGTACAGCACCTTTATAACAGTCCTATACGAAACAAAGATGTCCTCTCTCCACAGTTTGAGACTCCCCGTATATCAATAGCTGTACATTCATTTCAATCGCAATTACATCTTCCCCTCGGGCACTCCTTCCTCTCCTCCTCCTATCCCCTCTTCCTCGCTCGCCCTCCTTTGACTAGGTGCTCCTTGTTGTGCTGCCAGGCCCATTGCGGTCGCTGGTATACTGCGCTCTTGAAAAGCTATTCATCCTGTCTTCAATGCGCCCCATTCCGAGTGTGTGTCGGAGGAGAGAGGGAGGGAGGGAGAGAGAAGGAGAGAGGGAGGGAGAGAGAGGGGGCCAACCACTCTGCCATCTGTATGCAAATGTCCGCGCACTCCGGGTAACTTTGATCCAGAGGTGGGCTGCGTCTTTCTTTCCCTCCCGCTGATAGTTTTCTTCTCTCTCTCATTCCCTCTCTCGTTCTATCACCCTCTCTGTCTTTATATTCCTCTCTTGTCTCTCTCTTTCTATCCCTCTCCTTTGTAGTCTCTCTCTTTCTATTTCCCATCTCTCATTCTTTTTCTATCCTCTTTCGTCTCTCTCCCTCTTAATATCCCTCTCTCTCTCACTTGCTGTTCCTCTATCTCTTTCTCTTCTTATCCCTCTATCTCCCCCTCTCTTTCTCTCTTTGTGTAATTACAGTAACGGGCCAGTTCATTGTCCTCAGAGTGAGTCAGTTGGACCCCCGTAAGAGCGAGTTTTCAAATGTCAGCATCTCATTTCCACAGCTCTAATGTTTGCTCAGAGTTGACTTTGGGTCTAC
Organism: Periophthalmus modestus; assembly: GCA_019594935.1. Lineage (NCBI taxonomy): Eukaryota > Metazoa > Chordata > Actinopteri > Gobiiformes > Gobiidae > Periophthalmus > Periophthalmus modestus. The sequence continues at coordinate 26,063,163 of JAIEZT010001328.1, read as the reverse complement.
TTGGGACATTAACTGTGCTCTGTCCCGTCTCTCACCTCTGGTCCCCGGTTCAGTCCTGGTTTAGTTCTGCTTTGGTCCTGGTTTAGATCTGTGTTCCTGCCCTCACCTATGGACATGAGCTCTGTTTAACAACCAAAGGACAAGATGACGGTTACAAACAGTCGAAATGAGTTTCCTCTGTAGGGTCACTGGGCGCTTCCTTAGAGATAGGGTGAGGAGCTTGGAGTAGAGCTGCTGCTCCTACACGTGGAGAGGAGCAGCTGAGGTGGCTCGGGCATTTGTTCTGGATCACCCCTGGATGCCTCCCTAGGGAGGTGTTCCGGGCATGTCCCACTGGGAGGAGGCCCCAGGGAAGACCCAGGACACGCTGGAGGGACTGTCTCTCGGCTGGCCTGGAAATACCCCAGGATCCCCCTAGAAGGAAGGAAGGAAGGAAGGAAGGAAGGAAGGAGGAAGTGTGTGGGGAACAACATCAACAATAATCTTTTCTGAATAAAAAGGTCTTTAGATTAGCTTTGAAAAAAAGTCCAGACTCTGTGTGACTCTGGACAGGGTGGCACCTCCAGAGTCGTGGTGCGGCTGAACAGAAGCTCGGTCCCTCATTGTACAGAGCCTCGTGGGGATGACCTGAAGGAAACCTGAAGATCTGAGGGGTTGAAGGCTGCAAAGTGTCAGGTCTTGCAGATGAAGCGGTGCCTGACCAGTGATGCATTTATGGGGCAGCAGAAGAATTTTGTATTCGATCTGGGATGAAACAGGGAGCCAGTGCAGTGATTTAAGAATAGGAGTGATATGTTCAAATATGCTTAGACTAATGCTTTAGTGTGGAACATTCCATGGAGTCAAGCTCATGGCCAAAAAGAGTGACATATAGCACAGGTTTAAATGATTGAACAGTGTCATAATCTCTATATTTTATGCTTCTATAGTGTAACAATGGGACAATAATAGTTTCTGTGTTTTTCAGAAGCTGTGGCACAGTTGAACCCCCCCCCCCCCCCCCCCCCCCCACCCCCCCCACACACACACACACACACAGACCCCCCCAAAACAGATGGTGACCCCCCAGGCACCCCTCGGATCCTCCAGCCCAGAGGCGAGTGTGTGCGCTGGCATGCCCTTGTGAGGGGGCGCCCGTATACTCTGCCACAGCACCAGGGCTTTGTGCCTCCATATGGGGAGGTGAGCGCGCTGAATACAGAGCACAGAGGGAGGGCGAGGGGGACGAGGAAGCAGCAGAGGAAATGAGGGGCTAGGGTACAAACAAGTGGTTTTGGTTGTTGTTTGGTTTTTTATTCTGTAACTGTCTGGTTTTGGGTCAGTTTAATTTCTTGAACATGAAAACTTGACTGGACAAAATAGTATCATATAGTCCACTCTGATATGAAGGTCTCCATATAGTTACTGACAGACTTTTCCTTTTAACAAATTTTAAGTAAAAGTACAAATACCAGAGTGAAAAAATACTTATACTAAATACTTAAAAGTACTTGTTTCAAAATGCACTTTCCAGATCTAATAAAGCAGTTTTTATAAAGATTTGTGCTGAAACTGAAACAATGGAATTTATTTTTTAATTGTATATTTTTGTTGCTCAAACTATGAACATGTTAAAAATAAACCCTCAGACTTTTCAGCAGGTCTCAGACAATAATGAAAAATACTTTTACTTTTCAGTGCTGTTCAAAAATGTAGTTGAGTAGACAGTACAGATAATGCTCTGAAATGTAGTGAAGTAAAAATAAAAAGTATTCACTGTAAAATGTCCTTAAGTAAAGCACAGATACCTAAAATGTGTACTTAAGGACAGTACTTTACTTAGTTACACCGTGTACAGGTGCACCGTTTCGCCCTCGTGTTTGGTATGTTCAGGTTTAACAGAGATTTGTTGACAGCAAAGACCTTATAGGACCTTATAACTTCAAGACGTACTCTTCATTTTTAGTCAAATCCCCAAACTCCCTCTGTTCAACTATGTCAACAAAATGAACAAAAGAACAGGAAAGAACACTACTGACGGATGTGAATAGGTGATGTTATGACATTTAACACACACACATATGGATTCTATTTTTCTGTGCATTTTTGAAGAGCCTAAGGTCAAAGCAAAGTCCATTTTAACCAACAGAAAGTCCAGGGAATCGAACAGTGAATGAGCCATTGGTCAGTGAAAGAAAATCAGATAAACCGTCATGAAAAAACAGAACATATATTATATTTTTCATAGATTTCAGTTCAGTTCAAGGTTAGTTTGTATAGTGCTTCATATAAAAGTCGACGAAAAAAACAGATTATACAAATAACACGGCTGTATATCGTGTGCAGGTCGTGTTTAAATGCCAGGGAGGAGAGGTGGGTTTTCAGTCTCGTCTTAAGAACTGAGAGAACCTGACAGGCAGAGGGCGCTGTTCCATAGTCTGCTTTTGTTTCATACATACTATGACTAGACCGAATAAAATCACAGACGTAGGGACAGAGGAAAAGTTGAAACTGGGAAAAAAAAATCCCAAGAAACAAGACGACTCGAGAGGGGATTGGTTTAGAGGCAAGACGGGAGGATCTGATTGGCTGGCAGTGACACGAAGATGGAACAACACACACATTCATACACCAGAGTACGCAGACACTGGGTAGAGGTGTCTTGCCCAAGGACACAACGGCAGCATTCATCTGTGAGACCTGGGGGAATCGCACCACCAAATGTTTAAGTCGAGAACGAGATTGAAACCACCGACCCTGGGATCAGTGGACAAACGCTCTACCAACCGAGCTACAGTTACAGGTAATCCAAGCCGCATACCCCCTCCATAGATTCCAGAGTGGGGCATAAAGGCGCGTGTCGCCCGATTGTTTGGTCTGGGCCAGCGGGCACACGGAATAAAAGGGAATTAACCATATGTTCACAAAGAAACTCTATCAGCGCACCGCCCCTTAACACAACCTGCCCCTTGAGAGCCGTGAGAGGAGGGGGATTAGAACCTCGATATCAGTCAGATATTTGTCAATGCTGTTTTTTTTCTGAAGAGAGAGTGACTTAGCACAGAGAGAAAGAGAGGGGAAGACTGGAGCGGCAAAAGCGAAAGTGAGCGAATGTAGGTATTTTCAAAACTAAAGACGCTAAATAAATATGTTATGTGTAGCTGTTAATTCCTCATAAAAGTGTAAATAAAACCATGGGAAAAAAAAAAGTGATGGATGGATGGAGTACCGTAGGACTCCATCGACTCTGGCTCCAATTCACTCTTACATAAAAAGCGTGTCCCCTCTCTCTGTACCTGCTGCTGTCAGACTCGTCATTTTGGTCTTAAAATGTTCGTATTACCCTCTACATGATCCTGGGGTTTTTATTTCCTATTCGTGTCCTTAAATCAAATATAATATTAATAACAGACAGATCAGGCGCCTTCTTTCCCCGAGGTCGCTCCTGTAAAGTGTTAGCAACAGGTTTGATTGACACTCTTGCTAAGCACCCGATCCCTGCTAAACCAGCGGAGTGTGGACGGGAACAGAGCCTCGCTCGGATTGGCTCTTTGGTTGCTGTGATACTTGCGGCCCCTGTAGCTGCGAGAGCCTCGACAAGTTATATTGACTGGAGCCGAACGCTGCGGGTGACGTCACACTCTCTAGTCACCTCTTTACACGGTCTACGAGGCCCCACCTGTGGTTTTTGTCCGCACTTGTGCAGGAGGGGCACTACACACACGTCGAGAGAGGCTCTTACACACTGTCACTGTAATCTGCACATCTCATCCTCAG
>JAIEZT010001328.1:25904739-26059307 GCA_019594935.1 Periophthalmus modestus | reverse complement strand
AAATATTTCAGTGTAGGTGGAAGCTAATTGTCTGTTTTAGAACGAGAGAAAAATCGAGGTGCCTTTCGTAATAATCAATATCCCTCAAACTGACTGGGGACTTATCGGTCGCTGTATAGAAATGCTCACTGATGCAGAAACAGACTTGTGTGTGATGTATAAGTGTGTGGATATGAGCAGCCACTACCGAAGGACACGTTTGAAGAAGACCAATGAGCCACGGGATTGGATCTGAAGTCTGCGCGCACAGAGAGCTGCAATCCAATACCAAGATGGCCGCCATGACCACTTCGACTATTAAAACAAATCAATGCCGCGCGTGAGCTGGCTGTGTTCCACATGTTTACTACGACCAAAGAAGGAACACAGAACGCTGGATTACATCATCTGAAGGTAATGTAATTTAAAGGACAAAATATTAAATAATGCAAAAAAAAATTGTGGTATTTTCCAAGCACAGGCACAAAAATGTGAAAAAAAATATAGATTTGATGGAGGGATTCATAAAGTCAAATGTTCAAATTATTTCATATGTTACATAAATCTTTTTATCACTGTTGACTTACTCACAGTGCGAAAAGGAACTACAACTTTTACTCAAGTAGAGTACTGTTACGTCAATATAAATGTTACTCAAGTAGTAGTAAAAGTGCACTGCTACAAAACTACTCTGAAAAGTACAATGTCTTTTAATAGTTCCTGAAGTAAATATACTTCTATAAACATTTGAAAGCTGTATTGTTGTTTTTTGTGCACATACTAAGGACACAAGAGCAGGGTATTGAACCAAAGACCTTCACGTAAATGGGTAAATGTTCAATTTATACTCCCACCCCACAGGCAAATTTGAGCGTTTGAAAATGTGAGGTATTTTGTGTTATTTTGTACATTTCGGTGTATAGCTGGATCATTTGAAAGTCAAAATAGGAAACGATCAGAGTTTTTCTTGCGGGTTTGTGATCAATAAAATCAGTAGTAATTAGATGCAGTGTACGACAGTGTGATTTTTAAAAGTGCTGCTCAGACAATATGTGCAGTTTGTTACATTTAAAGCCTCAGTATGTAAAAATAAAAACAAACAAAAATAAAATAAAAGCACTTTTGTTGGGTTTATTGAACTGGATGCTGGCTTACATCTTGCACATTCCTCATTATTACCATGGAAATAGTATTGCTTTGGCTATAATCAGTCACCGTATGGCATAAAACATATCTGTCTGTATGGAGAATGTTCCGAAGGCTGATTTTAACTTTCTGTTTCCATGGCATCATACAGACGACGTCCCACTTGAACGTTACGAGGGAGTATTACAAAACATACACATATTCAGATCCCCCCGTGACCTTTTATTGCTTTGAAAATGCATCGAAAACAACTTATTAACATGTTTAATCAGTTTCACTTTCATTTTTGACGATCTACCTTTGCTCTCTGCACTAAGTCACTCCCCCTTCAGAGTGACAGCACAGCACAATGATCACTTCAGTCACATTCTATACAGCGCTTTTCTACCTTCAAAGTCCTCAAAGCGCTTTACGTCAAGAAACAAATCTGTCATTTCATCGCGTCAGGTTTGTGAAGTTGTAGTGTATTGCTTTGTATCATGTTTTTTGTATATTTATGGACAATTGCTCTGTGGGAGCGTGGGATGTAGGCTTCTGGGCGGAGCATTGGACAGAATCTTACAACTAACTGTAAGGAGGGTTCGAACAGGGCCCGGGAGAGATTGCTAAATGACTCAAACATGCATGGATGACATCTAAAATCTCTTCAGGCATGTACCATGGTAAAAAGCTCCACAATTTGCGTAATACCTCCTCTTTAAACATCCAGTGCTAGAAATTCTAAACCAGAGGGGCCCAAACTTATTTTATGGAGGCCACATCTCACAACGTGTTCGAAGCAGAGGGCCACAGACCGGTGATCAGTGCAGTGCGGTGCTTTAAACACAGCTTTGACAGAGCCGCTGTGTGTAAGGAGGCTTGAAACACATTCATTTTCGGTCTGTACCACAATGCAATATGATGTTTGAGTCACATTATAGTTTGGACACCCCTGATCTAAACCATTCGCACTTGACAATATGAATTCTCAAAATGTCCCCATATATTTGTACGCGTCCATTCTATGACATAACCGCCCCCTCCTCTTGGTAATTCTCCCATAATTAACCCGTGCCCATAATCCCGGTAAGCCTACAGCCGCCATCCCAAAAGTCCGTCCACGCTTTTCCAATGTTTTTCCTGATTAGATAGCTGACTCACACGGCACAATGCCCTCAGCACACTCCACAGCTGTCATAGGCACCAGAGACGCGCATAAGCCTCCAATTAAATATGCTAATGTATTTGATCCTCTTACTCCGGTGAATTACGGCAGTGAAAGAAGCGGATCCAGGCGAGACGCTGAGCTAACGGCTAATTTGCCAGTTTCAGTAGTGTTGTTAATGAATGATCAGCAGCTTGTCAGGCATGAGAAGACAGAGGAGGAGCTGGGAGAGGAGACGTGGATTTGTGTGTTTAAGTTGTGATTGTATTGAGTTATGGACTGAGAGAAGTCTATGGAGATGAAGACGCTGACGCTGACAGTTATGGAGCACGCTTTGATTGACTGGGAGTGTTGGAATCCAGTCTAAGGCATTGGACTTTTTTCTGATAAATGAACATATTTTGTATTTTAGCCATTGCTGGGTTTCAGGAGTAAGTGAATATTGTTAAAATGCTGGTTTGTGTTGTAATATATCAACTTCTGGGTTGTAGTTGTTAATAGGTTCAACATTTGTGAATTTACCTTTGGATATTTCATGGCAAAGTACAATGTGATCAACTGAAACAACACCTGAAAATATACATTTTACTAACAGATTTTTACTATATTTTATAACTCAAGGGGCCGTATTGCTCTATTTCTGATCTATGTGATAATGTTTCCTCGTCAAAAACAGACCTGGAGTTGTGTTTTGTTTCATTCACACATGTTTAACACACACAAACCCTTCTTCTCTTAAACAGAAAACACTCTGCTCCACCTTGTGATGTCATCATGTGGTAATACAGGAAGTGCTCCACTGTGTTTTTTTAAAAATCCATACACCTTCACTAGAATCATTTGGAGGATTTCAGCCCTGGAATTGCCAAACTCTACTGAAACAAAAGGTAAAAGTAGCTGTTCACCAGTCTGCTCCCCTGACCGTGGTCGGGAAACACGGGGAGAGCCGTGTTCTCCAGGGGCCGAAGGGTCGCTCCTCCTCCGGGGTTTAACTCCCTGTTCTTTACCTCGAAGTTGTTTCAAGTGCGGTGCGAGCTGAAAGACCCCAGCCTGTTGCTCAAGAGTTGGTGCTTTATTGTCTCTACTGCATTGTAATTACACATCAGTTCCACCGTCTTGTTCCAGGTACCACTCCAGACTCACACACGTCGCGCTTCTTCGCTCAACCACGCGCCACATGCGCCACATGCACGCGCACGCCACCTCTCACTCACGCGCCACACTGACACAGAGGAGCTTTCAAAATAAGATTCAGATACGCCACAAAATACATTTATAAAGTGTTATTTTCATGAACATTTCAAATATTCAGAATATAGAGTCAATGTCAAGAAGAAAATTTGCTTGTCTGTTTCTAATTTGCTTGTCTGTTTCTGTTTCACTGTTGATTTTCTATTTCTGTTGGTTAATCAACTCTCATGTTCAGCCCTAAGAGGCGACTGCTGTCGTGATTTTGGGCTCTACAAAAATAAATTTAATTGAATTGAATTGAAACCTTAATATTTCACATAGAGCTGTTTTTCCTTTAGCTTCTGCTGTTTGTGCTAAGACTCATGAGCTCCTCCCCCTCTCCTCGACCTCTGCCCTGACGCTCTCTGACTGTTCATCGTCGTTATATCAAATGGATTTATGTGGCGATTTCCTGTCAGGATTTTCATTATATATCTACAGACGAGCTTATGAGCGTGTCATGAGGAGCGGGCAAAAGTCACTTCAGAGAAAATGCGGTCGCTGATAAATTATTTACTGTTTTTGGTCGGCGGCCCGGTAGCAAATGCGTCACGGCCCGGTACCGGTCCCCGGCCCGGTGGTTGGGAACCACGGCTGTAGAGGGTTGAAAAAGTGATTTCCGTGGCTAATTGTGAATCATTGGATCTGTATAGCGCCTTTCACGACATCCAAAGTGCTTTACAGTGCATTATTCATTCACTCCACGCTCGGATGTGGTAAGCTAGTTTTGCAGCCACTACTCCCGTCGGACAGACTGATGAAAATGAGGTTGCCAAACTGTGGAATCGGCCCCTCCAACCATCACCAATGCACTCACGCACACACGGCTAGCATACTAGACAATGTGGGTGGATAACACGTGAAAAACAGCCTTACCGACATGAAAGTTCACTGGTAAGTACACTGCCCGGCCAAAAAAAAGTCACCACCTGGATTAAACTAAGCAAATAGGTACGAGTCTCCTGCAGTTGGTCAGGACTCGGTTCAGCAACAGTCTGAGCTCAAAGAATGAGGTCAGCTGACACCTGAACATACTGAATGACCAGGTTATTCCATCAGTGGAGATCAGTTTTTTCTTCCCTGATGACATATTCCAAGGGGCTCAAATAGTGACAATAGGTAATAGTAATAGGTTCAGGAGCATGAAACATCATTTTCACACATGGATTGTCCACCACAGAGTCCAGACCTTAACCCCATTGAGAATCTTTGGGATGTGCTGGAGAAGCTTTGTGCAGCGTCAGACTCGACCATCATCAATGCAACATCTGGGTGAAAAATTAATGCAACACTGGATGGAAATAAATCTTGTGACACTGCAGACGCAAAATCGAAACAATGTCACAGCGAATCCGTGCCGTGGCGACTTATTTTTTGGCCAGGCAGTGTATTGTAGCATTCTGGTGTAAGTAAACACACAAAATTTCTGAACACACAGGCTACTGAATCAGAATCATAGACTTTATTGCCATTGTCAGTGAAAACAGCTCACAAATTAGGAACTTTCTTTGGTGATAAAGTGCAACATAAAAACACTGGATAAGTACAAATAAGGGCATGCATAAAGTAAAAAAGATATGGTTAACAATAAAATAAAATACTTAAGAGGTAGATATATACAACAGTAACATCAGAACAACAGTGTAAACATGGCTTATTAAATCACATACAACAGAACAAGACATGAACAGATATAAGAACAGCAAAACATATAGCAAATATCAGATCATTTCTATCTTATAATAGATTTGCCCAGTGGAAGGACTAAGCCGGCCACCTACTTTTTACCAATTAAATCCAAATCTGTTACGAGGTGTTTTACCATTTGTAGAAAATTAAAAATGTGCCTTAATAAAGAAAAAAAAAAAAAAATCTATCGAATTATGTATAGCCTAAAGGTAGGTCACACTGGACTACAATGCTGACAAAGACACTTACCCATCATTCACCCTCACATTCACTCGCTGGATAACCATTAGATAACGCATTAGCTAACAGCCGAATGGACAGAGGCGGAGATGAAGTGATGTTCTGGCCGATTATTAAACTGGTTCTTTCTCCAATCCACTGGTTTGTCATGAGAACTGTTTTAGACCTGTGAACCTTCATCATGCATTAGACCAAACCCGAAACACTCAATGGACTATTAACTAACGGTTACACTCCCTGCGCACAAAAAAAGACAGAATGGGGCATTAAAAATCTCCTATGACACATTAGTGGCAGCGGCTTTGTCTTCCCCGGGTCTATGATGTATTGTTACGAATCCTTTTAACAAACTTGTATGGTGCGAGCGGACATCCCTGCCTGCAACCCCTCCCTTGTTTTGTATGGGGGGGATATTGACAGAGTAAAGCCTCCCGTGGTTCCCTTCTGCGCGATTCATTAAGCCGATTTGCCGTGATGCCGTCCCACATGTGTCAGGGAGGCGCCCGCTGCACCCGTCCCGTACAGAGCTATGACCCATCAGGAGGGTAGGGCGCATCGGAGCTGACGGATAACTGTCGAAGGGCACGGTCTCCCCCCAAAAGTGTCCCTAACCTTTTCATGTCGGCCCACCAAGGCTCACTGAAGATGAAGGACTATTGATTTTGTGCATTGTGACATCACTAAGTACTCTTACCAAGTTTTGTTGTAGTTATGTAACTGTAACACAAAATTGATTATGCTCATTTTTTGTTTTACATAACTTTAGCTATAGAATTGTTTACTGTTATGTCTTATGTAATGCATATACTACAACTCCACAGGGGAGTTTTCACAAAGGGGCCTATGGAGTGAAAGGAGCCGTCATTAAGCAGCTGAAAGTCAAGCTATACTATTTTGAGACTGAAAAAACTATATAAAACACAATATAAAACTTTTTAAGCGTACAACGACTGAAACGACTTCACTTCGATGGGCAATCATGTGTGTGTTATTTAACCTTCTCTTGTTATTGTGTTATCTATAATGTAATGATCATATAATGTCATGGAAAATATCCCAGGTCAGAATTATTTGAGTAATTTCAGTGTTTGTTTTTAAAGGTTGTGTATGTAACTTTGAGTTGAGACCATACTTTGGTACATTCTCCATGGAGATAGATACGTTTTATGCCATACTGTGGAAGATTATTGCCAGAGGAGCAACGTTTCCATGGAAACTAGCAAGAAGAGGCCAAAATAAGAGTCAGGTTTGTGGAGATACAAGCCCGCACACAGTGAGGACGCCTTTCATTCTTTCAGTCTTTCCATGATGTTTGGTGCAATAAACGAATGAAACTTTTAATTGAGCGTATTTTTTGGCTAAAATGTTGCATACTATGACTTTAAGCTAGATAAATCACTTGTTAAGGGACCTGGACCTATCAGCATCAGGGCCAACGATACCTTAAGATGGCCTTGCAACATCTGCATTTTGGTGAACTAAAAAGTATGTATCTGACTATCTATAGGTTAGCATGTCGTTTATATAAATCCAATGCGTTTTGTTTTATTGTATTTCCCTAAATAGCACACATACTAAAACATGGAACTGTAAGCAACAAACCAAAAAAATTGATAAAAAATAAGCGAACACATCTACTCACATCAGCTTTCTTCTCAGCTTCAGCTCACAAGTCAAACCTCACGCTAAAGTTTGGATAGTAAGGACATAGCCCAGCCTAACCCAGTTATTTTACCTATAATCCCTCATTGGCCTAGTTTTTTTCCACCATCGGTCCCTGTCACCCTTCCTACTGCGGCAGAGGTCGAAGGTCAGACCCGTTCATGCTCACCAGCAATCAAACACGACACTGGCCCCAAGCGAACGACCACAAATGACCAGTAAATCAACTGCTAACAAGCTGCGTACAAAACTGTCATGGCTACTTCAAAAACACAAACTCTATTTTTGGGGCATAGTTGGTTTGTTTTGAAAAATAGTACTAGGTTAACGTCAAATACTGAGACAATGATTGAAAACACGAGCCGTGAGGGAGTCTGGGAGAGGCTGAGATCATGAGCCGTGCAATTAGCGCTCAATCAATATGTCTGCAGTGGAGCTAGCAAGGAAGCATTTGTTTAGCAGTGGACTCAACAAGTTCAACCCAGGACGTAAAGTGTGTGCAAGACGGATTTTCATGCAATTATGACTTGTTTGGGTGGGATAGTACCTGTGGTAAATATTTATTTATCGTAGTTTTGCATCAGTCACGTGGCAGTTTATGGAAAACGGCGGCTGAAAAAAGAACGTACAAGAATACAGGAAGTAGTGCTGAGTTCTCAATTGTAATACTTGTATCTATGACATAAACACAAAAGATCCAACCAATTTATGCTTAAAGGAGACATACTGTGCTTGTGTCTGCTGTACATTTATAATCTATTACTCCCGTAGATCGTTATTTTATACTTTTAAAATTGCGATACTGATTTAAAATGACTTAATAAAAGAAAACAATCCACTGACTTTCGTGTTAGAAAACTGCGGTGCCCAATGGAAACCGACATCGCCATAAATGTCATCACAAAAATGACCCCTCATGTGGATCGCTGCAGATCACACTAGCGAGCTGTGGATTTTTTTTTATTTATACATAAATGACTACATGACGCTGCCAGTCCCTATGAGTATCACCTATGAAGGAAATAAAATTGGAGAGAGAAGTATGTCACAGTGGGCGTGTAGCGGTGGTGTGGAAAACGGGAGTACAGTGGTCCCTCGTTCTCGGGGGTTACTTTCTAAAAATAACCCACGATAGACAAAATCTGTGAAGTATCAGCTTTATTTTTTACAATTATTCTATATATTTTTACAATTATTCTATATATTTTGCAGCTGTGAAACCCCTCACCACACACTTTATACACTTTTCACCACACATTTCTCTCTTGTTTAAACTCTCTCAAAGTTCAAACCGTCGTCGGTGCAGAACGTTTCATCGACATTGTGGATTTTGTCGGGAGAAAACTTGCAAACATAACGCACTTAAGAGTCACACTGCGATCCAACATTTATGTAAATTTGTCTGAACAAGAGTACTGTACAGGAGACACGGAGGAGACTGATGGACAATGGTCTACAGTCCCTCAGCCAATCAGGACGCAGAACACAATGCACGATCATATGCTGTAAAAAAAAAAAAAAAAAAAAAAAGCATGGAAAATTGCACCCAAAAAAAAAATGTGTGAAACAGCGAGACCGCGAGGGACCACTGTAGATCGGAGCAATGACGTCTTGAACACAGGAGTACAAACGTGAATCACTCTGGATACAACTTCGGCTGGTTATATGAGAAGGACACAACTATAACATGGTTAAAAACTCTAAGAAATAGTTCTGCTTTAAAGGACAAATTGTTCTCGCAGTTTGGACTTTTATCAAAGTAAAGGTGACATCATCACTATTGTGTAATGTTTTGGACCTTGTTTGCATTATGGTTGCTAGGTCAGAGTTATGGAATTATCTTTACCGATGTCAGATCTGCTGTTCATGTGCAAACAGGAAATGAAATTATAAACTTCACCACAATTTAAAAACTAGAATACAAAAGGAAAAATATAAGTCTAAGTCTAAGTTATGAGTAGTCTAAGTAGTCTTCTTCATGGTTAAAGAAGACGTATTGATTTTCCCATAAAGTAGAGTCTATTGTAAAGACAGCACTACTTAGACAGACTTGATCCTCGAGGGAAATTACTTGAAATAACTGGATCTCTGCATGACGTCTGTGTCGAAGTATTCAAACTTCTTATCGACTGCAATCCTGGAAGAAAGAATTTGTACTGAGGATTGGCAAAAATTCCTCGTGTGAATATAAGCTATGTGCGGGTTTGTGAAAGCTAAGAAAAAGTGACATCTGTGGATAAGAGTCTTCTTTTTAAGGTTTTGAAATGAGGTATCCCAGTTTAAACACACCAGGAGTATTTGGACACAGTGCATTCACAGCTAAAGTTCACTTGTACCTGACGTTTACTGCCTTAAAAACTTGAAAAACAACTAGTTCATTTGAAACAGTTTGCAGTCGTCTAACGTTATCTCACCTCACTTATCTTATGCATTCAGAAAATCCTAATTATTCACCACAATGAGTTTATAAGTGTTTTTCACAACTTTCAGAGGCTAGAGTTTTGCCTCTACAGTCATGCTAACAACAACTAGCATGCTAACAGTGCACGAGTTTTACCCCATGGTTCGTGGACCATAAAAGAAAAAATTATTTTACTTGAAAAATAAAAATCAGGTACAGCATCTTTTAATCAGAACTAGAATTGAATTTATCCAGGACCAAGAACTAAACACAGTGTTAAAAGGATTGAAATAATTGAATAAAAAAAACAAAAAAAAACCTGAACCTGTTACAGAACTAAACCAACTAAACCACAATAGACCCTGTAAGTCTAAGCCAGGTCTAAACAAAGACTATCACCTCTTTTACACTTCAAGAATTGAATCTCAAAGTTAAATTTAAAGTGTGACTAAACACCCAAACTCCGCCCATAAGCACATTTCAAAATAGAGCTGCTAAAATGGGCGGTACCTGGAGGACGGAAGGGGAGAGTGAGGCTGTATATGAAGAACAGTGTGATTGGTCGAACAGGTATCCACACTTCAAACTCCGCCCCTGCAGCCAGGTGTTTGGAATCAGAAACACGTGGCTGCAATCAAGACAGTTCTGTGTGATGTTACTACGTACCTGAAATTGCATTGAAGGCAGCCTAAACTTAGATTTGGGCGTTTTTGACCTAGACTGCACTAAAAAGAAATGATGAGATAATGCTATTCTAAACAATATACAATATACCCAGTCTTCTCCAGCTTAAACCTTGGTGGCCCCAGCGTCCCCCTCAGCACATATTGAGACGCGTCGCTGTACAGAGCCTGTTTTAAGTTAGGGTTCTTTGCTTTACTTTACCAGAAAACCATTTGTTATCCATGTCCTGTTGGAGCAGCAGCCATGAATCAATCCTAATGTATATGTACTAACAGGAGCGCTCGGTGATTACTGCAAATAAACAGGTCTACAACGTCCTGGGTACAGAGGCAGGGGAGGGGTTAGGGGAGGGGTCAGGGGAGGGGTCAGGGGAGGGGTCAGTGGTGAGATAAGGGGTGGGGTCAGGGGAGGGGTCAGGACAGGGGCCTTTAAAATAATGTTAGCACCAACTTGAGAAGAAGTAATGGAATACATGTACCAACAATACTTGTATTTATTTAAAGGTACGTCCAGGCTAAATATGAGTCAGGTTTGTGGAGATGCAAGCCAGTCACAGTTAGGACACAAGTTTTTCAGTGCAATTAAAAAAATACTAATAAAATCCCCAAAAATATGCCTTTATTTTTTGGTTAAACAAAACAATAAAAAACGACTATAATTAAAGGAACAGGTTTGTGTTAACTTTAATGCCATATTGTGCAGCATTTCAGGCAAACATGGCAACCCCCCACATGAGAAAAGTTGCGTAGTCCACTCCTGGTTGCATTGACAGCTCCACATGCACCACATTAAAACTGGGACTAAATTAAGACTAAACCCGGAACTAAATGTGGACTAGACCAGGATTAAACCTGGACTTGAACAGGACCAAACCAAAACCTCACAGAACAAGTGTAAACTCACCCTAAAGGTCTCTCACTTTACAACTTACCATATGGATACTGCTTTGTTAACCTCCTTTAACCCACGTTTTGAACTTGAAAAGAATAACTGTGTACGAAAGACTTATACGTTCAAATACTTCTTCCATTTTTCATTTTCTCCAAAGCTCAGAACATATATTAGCACAGCATTTCTTTGCATTCCGTACGTTAGCTTAGCATGAGCTCATACAACCACCTCTGTTACGAACCCTTTGTAAATGTCCCACCTATGACCAGGGTGCACAGTCCTCCCCACCTGCCCGGCCCCCCTCCACCTGCACGGGCCCCATCCACCTGCCCGGGCCCCTGTCTACAGCAGGTGATGTAACTGCCACTATGTCTTGTTTCATAATCGAGGTGAACTTTGGCCATACTGTGACCTTCACCTAAAATAACTTTGATCAATACCGACTTGCAGAGAAACGGGAAAGAGATGGATGAATACAGATTGATAAACTTTGGCACTGAGACCGGCAGGTACAGATAAGATGCTGGGAGAATGTATTAGATTGGTTTGAGAAAATAAGTTGAGCTAGACCATAGACTCTATAAAGAAATGGACTAGGGGAGTGTGACGTCACCCACAGCGTTCGGCTCCAGTCAAATGAAGCTCATCGAGGCTGGAACAGGCATAGGAGTGAATTTGGAGTCAAGTTCCATATTAGGAATTCCGATCACAAGTATCATAGCAACCAAAGACCCAATCCGGAGCGAGGCTGTTTAAGGTAACGGCCCTTTCCCCCTGCATCGCTGGTTTGACAGCAGAAGCTTCGCAGTGCTGCCAATCCAATCTTTTGTTAACTAAAGACCTTGAGGTTGCTCCCGCTCGTACGCGCCTGATTTGTTATTAAAGTTTATCTGGATTTATGAACAAAATAACAAAGTAGAATCACCAGGATCATGTAGAGCAGGTTAATACAAACATTTTAAGAATAAAACGATGATCTTGGCAGCAGCAGTTACAGAGAGAGAGGCGGCGATTTTCAATAGAAAGTGAATTTGAGCCAATGGAGCTGGACGCACACCCATGATCATTTCCTATTTGGAACACAACGGCTAGCAGGTTAGCTATGTCCATTTATCTGTACTGTCTGTGGCTTAGACACTGGTGGTGAAGAGGAGAACATGGAGAGGCTGAGAGGCTGATGGTTCTACAGCAGATGGTTGTAACATCAATGACATGAAACTATAAAATGAACATTTTATAGTGTTTTTGTCTATTCATGCAATTGTAATTTATATGAATTGTGTATGAATTTCCCCACTTTCTGTAAATTTTGGAGAAAAAAGTTAAAAAGACATTTAAGACTAAAACATGATCTGAATAAGACATACTACTCTTACTATAAAGGTCTACAAAACTGAAAATGACTCACTCCTCACTTCCCTAACACATTCTGAGCATTCTAATTATTTACTCTTATTTATTCTGACATGTCAACCTCAGGCCCGTGGACCAATTTGGCCCTTGATATAAAAAATATTTGGCCCGTGAGATCATATCAGATATGTATTAGAGCTGCCCGCCGGCCCTCGCAGCAGTATAGCACATGCACCTCTAAGACTATGAATCCCAGAATGCTTTGCAAATGTGTTGGCGCCGGCCCCCACCACTTCTGTTGACACTTATTAGTATCTGCTACCTGTCGCCCGTCTAAAATGCATGCAGATGTTGTTAAAATTTTCAATAAATATTTAGTTTGGCCCACGACTTAATCACAGTTTTTAATTTTGGCCTCAGTGAATTTGAGTCTGACACCCCTGATTTACATGGATGAGTTTATAAGCTTTTAGACGAGGCCAAACTTTTTTCTGTCATGGTAATGCTAACACAACACCTAGCTTGCTAACAGCGTACCAGCATTATTTCAGACAGCACAAAGCAGTCACATTTTAACCTTAAGAGCCGCTTTTACAATCTGCGTCCACCAGTTCCAGCCCCCTTCAGCCAAACCCATATGTAACAATCACCTTGAAGATGAATTATGAGCCCAGTTGCTGCACTACAGCTTCAAACCTCAAACAGCAGCGCGTTGAGAAACTCCAAGTGTATCTACATAGACACCACCTGTTTTTATAGCAACCGTCCACACATGACTTCAAAGCCGTGTATTATTATTATTGCTCCTAGCCTCATAAACAGTCTATAATCCCTCCTGCATTAACGAGCCGCGCTGAGGAATGTGGCGCGGAACTTCACTCACCTTTTCAAATGCACAGTTTACTCTCTCCCCTTTGTACCTGCCCTGCTAATTACCCGCTAATCTTATGCGGATGAGTCACTTATTGATAATCGCATATGAAAAGACTGTATGGATTTGCTTTGAACTGGCTGGTTCTTTGCTGTTGTAATGTAAAGTGTAAAGTGCTGATAAATATGCATTTGATTCAGACGTGGGGAGTCGGGTTGTCAAAGGGACTGAAAATCAGATACTAATCGATGCTGTAGTATCAAAACTAGATACTCGCTTCAGCAGATACTAAAAAAGTCACATTCACAGGACAGAAACGAACCTTTCCTGCATATCTTAATAAATGTGTTGAGCTGTATCTTTCACAAGTATAAGACACATAGACTAGTCTACACCCCTGGACCACGATGAACCTACTGGACACTGAGGGATTACAGTGGTCCCTCACTAAAACGAACTTCATCTTTGTTTTGCGGATTTTTTGTGTGTAATTTTGCATGTTTTTTTTTTTACGGTGTATGAATGTGCATTGTGTTCTCCGTCCTGATTGGCTGAGGGACTGTAGACCATTGTGTTCTCTCGTCCTGATTGGCTGAGGGACTGTAGACCATTGTGTTCTCCGTCCTGATTGGCTGAGGGACTGTAGACCATTGTCCATCAGTCTCCTCCGTGGCTCCTGTACAGTACAGAATGTGTCAGACAAATTTACATAAATGTTGGATCACAGTGTGACTCTGAAGTGCTGTATGTTTGCAAGTTTTCTCCCCGACAAAACCCACAATGTCGATGAAACATTCTGCACCGACAAAGGCACCGACGAAGGTTTGAACTTTGAGAGAGAGTTTAAACAAGAGAGAAATGTGAGAAAATGTTAATGTCTGTGTGAGAAAAGTGTATAAAGTGTGTGGTGAGGGGTGAGATTACTTCGCAGATTTTGTCCATTGCGGGTTATTTTTAAAACGTAACCCCCGAGATAAAACTAGGGACCACTGTACACAGATATGATAATTGAAGTTCATGTAACTGGAAGGACAACACATTAAATACTGCACAAAATCTTGTATTTTCAAAGATAGACACAAAAGTGAGACTAAATCATGTCTGAAGGAGCTGCAAGAAACACAAAAGTAAAAAAAATAAATAAAGCTTTTGTCACCTGTAGACTTATTGATAGTGGGAAGAGAAACTACAACTTTTACTCAAGTAAGAGTACTGTTACACTGTACAATATATCCATCCATCCATTTTCTTCCGCTTATCCGGGGCCGGGTCGCAGGGGCAGCAGTCTAAGCAGGGACTCCAGACTTCCCTCACCCCAGACACGTCCTCCAGCTCCTCCAGTGGGACCCCAAGGCGCTTCCCAGCCCAGAGACATAGTCCCTCCAGCGTGTCCTGGGTCTTCCCCGGGGCCTCCTCCCAGTGGGACATGTACAATATATAATAATAATAGTTATAATAATATATTGTTCAAGTAGGAGTAAGTAAACTGAGTACTACCACCTCTGCTTGTACTGCAGTGTAGGCAGACTGACAGCAGACTGGCGGGTTCACAGAGGACCTGGGGGACTCGTTGACTCACACGGCTAATTGCCACGAGCTTAGAGTGAACAATAGGCCCACAGCAATGTACACATCAAGACATGCCAGAGGGAATCAATGCAGGACAACAGACGTCCAACACTCGGGACAGGATCAGGAGGAGCGTGATCGAGTCATTACACATCCTATACATCTGTCTCCAACTCTGTCTCATGCCCCACTGTACAATAAATGAATACTAATTAAAACTAATAACACTAATTATCTGTTATTTTGATACCTGTACTTTCTTGCCTTATTTTTTAGTAGTTTGAACAGGTACAGGTACAAGTGCGGTACATTTAATATCAGTCAGTTTTGCCATCAAGTTAATATAAACCAGAGCATTTCATTATGTTCTAAAGTAATCTGTGGTGTGACGCAGGGTTCAGTACTCGGCCCGATTCTATTCTTTTAAACAAAGTATCGTCAGAAAACATGGCATTAACTTCCATTTGCTGATGACACTGAGCTGAACTTATCAGCGAAACCAGATCAGACTAAGGTTAAGGTTAAAGGGCCCATTTTCTGATCTCTGTTATAATGTAGTTTTCTCATTCACACATGTTTAACACACAAACCCTGCAGATTTAGTCTGAGTTTTTCTTTCAGATAGAAAACTTTTTTTTCCACCTTGTGATGTCATCATGTGGTAATACAGGAAGTGCTCCACTGTGTTTTTAAACTCACCCTGTCTAGCCCTGAACTAGTCCCGGTCTAGCCCCGTTCTAACCCCGGTCTAGTCCCGGTCTAGCCCCCTTCTAGCCCCGTTCTAACCCCGGTCTAGTCCCAGTCTAGCCCTGGTCCAGCCCCGTTCTAGCCCCGTCTAGCCCTGGTCTAGTCCCGTCCTAGTCCCATTCTAACCCCAGTCTAGCCCCGATCTTGCCCCGGTCTAGCCCCGATCTAGTCCCGGTCTAGTCCCCCGGTCTAGTCCCGGTCTAGCCCTGGTCTAGCCCCGTTCTAGCCCCGTTCTAACCCCGGTCTAGTTCCAGTCTAGCCCTGGTCCAGCCCCATTCTAGCCCCGTTCTAACCCCGGTCTAGTCCCGGTCCAGCCCCGGTCTAGCCCCGGTCTAGCCCCGATCTAACCCCGGTCTAGTCCCGGTCTAGTCCCGGTCTAGTCCCGGTCTAGTTCCGGTCTAGCCCTGGTCCAGCCCCGTTCTAGCCCCGTTCTAACCCCGGTCTAGCCCCGGTCCAGCCCCGGTCC
This sequence comes from Periophthalmus modestus, assembly GCA_019594935.1. Lineage (NCBI taxonomy): Eukaryota > Metazoa > Chordata > Actinopteri > Gobiiformes > Gobiidae > Periophthalmus > Periophthalmus modestus. The sequence goes on along the minus strand of JAIEZT010001328.1, from coordinate 26,043,235 downwards.
AGCCCCGTTCTAACCCCGGTCTAGTCCCGGTCTAGTCCCGGTCTAGTCCCGGTCTAGTTCCGGTCTAGCCCTGGTCCAGCCCCGTTCTAACCCCGGTCTAGTTCCAGTCTAGCCCCGTTCTAGCCCCGTTCTAACCCCGTTCTAACCCCGGTCTAGTCCCGGTCCAGCCCCGGTCTAGCCCCGGTCTTTATAAACTCATCATGGTGAATAATTAGCATGTTCTGAATCCATAAAGTAAGTGAGGAGTAACTTTGGACCAATGCAAACTGTTAAAAATGTATTAGTTTTATTTATTTTTTCCATTTTGAGACAATACAAATGTGGTACAGTGCCTTTATAACAGTCCTATAGGAAACAAAGATGTCCTCTCTCCACAGTTTGAGACTCCCCGTATATCAATAGCTGTACATTCATTTCAATCGCAATTACATCTTCCCCTCGGGCACTCCTTCCTCTCCTCCTCCTATCCCCTCTTCCTCGCTCGCCCTCCTTTGACTAGGTGCTCCTTGTTGTGCTGCCAGGCCCATTGCGGTCGCTGGTATACTGCGCTCTTGAAAAGCTATTCATCCTGTCTTCAATGCGCCCCATTCCGAGTGTGTGTCGGAGGAGAGAGGGAGGGAGGGAGAGAGAAGGAGAGAGGGAGGGAGAGAGAGGGGGCCAACCACTCTGCCATCTGTATGCAAATGTCCGCGCACTCCGGGTAACTTTGATCCAGAGGTGGGCTGCGTCTTCTTTCTTCCCTCCCGCTGATAGTTTTCTTCTCTCTCTCATTCCCTCTCTCGTTCTATCACCCTCTCTGTCTTTATATTCCTCTCTTGTCCCTCTCTTTCTATCCCTCTCCTTTGTAGTCTCTCTCTTTCTATTCCCCATCTCTCATTCTTTTTCTATCCTCTTTCGTCTCTCTCCCTCTTAATATCCCTCTCTCTCACTTGCTGTTCCTCTATCTCTTTCTCTTCTTATCCCTCTATCTCCCCCTCTCTTCTCTCTCTTTGTGTAATTACAGTAACGGGCCAGTTCATTGTCCTCAGAGTGAGTCAGTTGGACCCGTAAGAGCGAGTTTTCAAATGTCAGCAACTCATTTCCACAGCTCTAACGTTTGCTCAGAGTTGACTTTGGGTCTACTTGGGACATTAACTGTGCTCTGTCCCGTGTCTCACCTCTGGTCCCTGGTTCAGTCCTGGTTTAGTTCTGCTTTGGTCCTGGTTTAGATCTTTGTTCCTGCCCTCACCTACGGACATGAGCTCTGTTTAACGACCAAAGGACAAGATGACGGTTACAAACAGTCTAAATGAGTTTCCTCTGAAGGGTGACTGGGCGCTTCCTTAGAGATAGGGTGAGGAGCTTGGAGTAGAGCTGCTGCTCCTACACGTGGAGAGGAGCAGCTGAGGTGGCTCGGGCATTTGTTCCAGATCCCCCCTGGGCGCCTCCCTAGGGAGGTGTTCCGGGCATGTCCCACTGGGAGGAGGCCCCGGGGAAGACCCAGGACACACTGGAGGGACTGTCTCTCGGCTGGCCTGGAAAATACCCCAGGATCCCCCTAGAAGGAAGGAAGGAAGGAGGAAGTGTGTGGAGGAAGTGTGTGGAGAGAGAGGTCTGTGAGTCCCTGCTTAGACTAATAATAATAATACGTTTCATTTATAATGCACTCTTCATTTATCCCAGAGTGCTACAAGAAAAAAGAACATTAAAATACTAAAAGGTAAAAACATCAACAATAATCTTTTCTGAATAAAAAGGTCTTTAGATTAGCTTTAAAAAAAAGTCCAGACTCTGTGTGACTCTGGACAGGGTGGCACCTCCAGAGTCGTGGTGCAGCTGAACAGAAGCTCGGTCCCCCTTGTACGGAGCCTCGTGGGGACGACCTGAAGGAAACTGAAGATCTGAGGGTTTGAAGGCTGCAAAGTGTCAGGTCTTGCAGATAAAGCGGTGCCTGACCAGTGATGCATTTATGGGGCAGCAGAATAATTTTGTATTCGATCTGGGGTGAAACAGGGAGCCAGTGCAGTGATTTAAGAATAGGAGTGATATGTTCAAATATGCTTAGACTAATGCTTTAGTGTGGAACATTCCATGGAGACAAGCTGATGTCCAGAAAGAGTGACATATAGCACAGGTTTAAATGATTGAACAGTGTCATAATCTCTATATTTTCTGCTTCTATAGTGTAACAATAGGACAATAATAGTTTCTGTGTTTTTCCGAAGCTGTGGCACAGTTGAACCCGTCCCCCCCCCCCCCCCCACACACACAGACCAGGACCCCCCCCCAACAGATGGTGACCCCCCAGGCACCCCCTCGGATCCTCCAGCCCAGAGGCGAGTGTGTGCGCTGGCATGCCCTTGTGAGGAGGGCGCCCGTATACTCTGCCACAGCACCAGGGCTTTGTGCCTCCATATGGGGAGGTGAGCGCGCTGAATACAGAGCACAGAGGGAGGGGCGAGGGGACGAGGAAGCAGCAGAGGAAATGAGGGGCTAGGGTACAACAAGTGGTTTTTGGTTGTTGTTTGGTTTTTTATTAACTGTCTTTAACTGTCTGGTTTTGGGTCAGTTTAATTTCTTGAACATGAAAACTTTGACCTGGACAAAATAGTATCATATAGTCCACTCTGATATGAAGGTCTCCATATAGTTACTGACAGACTTTTCCTTTTAACAAATTTAAGTAAAAGTACAAATACCAGAGTGAAAAAATACTTATACTAAATACTTAAAAGTACTTGTTTCAAAATGCACTTTCCAGATCTAATAAAGCAGTTTTTAATAAAGATTTGTGCTGAAACTGAAACAATGGAATTTATTTTTAATTGTATATTTTTGTTGCTCAAACTATGAACATGTTAAAAATAAACCCTCAGACTTTTCAGCAGGTCTCAGACAATAATGAAAAATACTTTTACTTTTCAGTGCTGTTCAAAAATGTAGTTGAGTAGACAGTACAGATAATGCTCTGAAATGTAGTGAAGTAAAAATAAAAAGTATTCACTGTAAAATGTCCTTAAGTAAAGCACAGATACCTAAAATGTGTACTTAAGGACAGTACTTTTACTTACACACCGTGTACAGGTGCACCGTTTCGCCCTCGTGTTTGGTATGTTCAGGTTTAACAGAGATTTGTTGACAGCAAAGACCTTATAGGACCTTATAACTTCAAGACGTACTCTTCATTTTTTAGTCAAATCCCCAAACTCCCTCTGTTCAACTATGTCAACAAAATGAACAAAAGAACAGGAAAGAACACTACTGACGGATGTGAATAGGTGATGTTATGACATTTAAACACACACATATGGATTCTATTTTCCTGTGCATTTTTGAAGAGCCTAAGTCAAAGCAAAGTCCATTTAACCAACAGAAAGTCCCAGAATCGAACAGTGAATGAGCCATTGGTCAGTGAAAGAAAATCAGATAAACCGTCATGAAAAAACAGAACATATATTATTATTTTTCATAGATTTCAGTTCAGTTCAAGGTTAGTTGTATAGTGCTTCATATAAAAGTCGACGAAAAACAGATATACAAATAACACGGCTGTATATCGTGTGCAGGTCGTGTTAAATGCCAGGGAGGAGAGGTGGGTTTTCAGTCTCGTCTTAAGAACTGAGAGAACCTGACAGGCAGAGGGCGCTGTTCCATAGTTCTGCTTTTGTTTCATACATACTATGACTAGACCGAATAAAATCACAGACGTAGGACAGAGGAAAAGTTGAAACTGGGAAAAAAAATCCCAAGAAACAAGACGACTCGAGAGGGGATTGGTTTAGAGGCAACGACGGGAGGATCTGATTGGCTGGCAGTGACACGAAGATGGAACAACACACACATTCATACACCAGAGTACGCAGACACTGGGTAGAGGTGTCTTGCCCAAGGACACAACGGCAGCATTCATCTGTGAGACCTGGAATCGCACCACCAATGTTTAAGTCGAGAACGAGATTGAAACCACCGACCCTGGGATCAGTGGACAAACGCTCTACCAACCGAGCTACAGTTACAGGTAATCCAAGCCGCATACCCCGCTCCATAGATTCCAGAGTGGGGCATTAAAGGCGCGTGGCCCGATTGTTTGGTCTGGGCCAGCGGGCACACGGATAAAAGGGAATTAACCATATGTTCACAGAAACTCTATCAGCGCACCGCCCCTTTAACACAACCTGCCCCGAGAGCCGGAGAGGAGGGGGATTAGAACCTCGATATCAGTCAGATATTTGTCAAATGCTGTTTTTTTTCTGAAGGGAGAGTGACTTAGCACAGAGAGGAAAGAGAGGGAAGACTTGGAGCGGCAAAAGCGAAAGTGAGCGAATGTAGTATTTTCAAAACTAAAGACGCTAACTAAATATGTTATGTGTTAGCTCTTAATTCCTCATAAAAGTGTAAATAAAACAATGGGAAAAAAAAGTGATGGATGGATGGAGTACCATAGACTCCATCGACTCTGGCTCCAATTCACTTTACATTAAAAAGCCGTGTCCCCTCTCTCTGTACCTGCTGCTGTCAGACTCGTCATTTTGGTCTTAAAATGTTCGTATTAACCCTCTACATGATCCTGGGTTTTTTATTTCACTATTCTGTCCTTAAATCAACATAAAACATTAATAACAGACAGATCAGGCGCCTGCTTTCCCCGAGGTCGCTCCTGTAAAGTGTTAGCAACAGGTTTGATTGACACTCTTGCTAAGCACCCGATCCCTGCTAAACCAGCGGTGTGGACGGGAACAGCCTCGCTCCGGATTGGCTCTTTGGTTGCTATGATACTTGCGGCCCCTGTAGCTGCGAGCCTCGACAAGTTTATCTGACTGGAGCCGAACGCTGTGGGTGACGTCACACTCTCTTAGTCCACCTCTTTACACGGTCCACGGCCCCCACCTGTTGTTTTTGTCCACACTTGTGCAGGAGGGGCACTACACACACGTCAGAGAGGCTCTTACACACTGTCACTGTAATCTGCACATCTCATCCTCAGCTCCAATCTGTTGTTATTCCCACTCCTTCTTCTCCTCTCTGGATGTTATTGTCCGAGTTTGTGCGCGATAACCAGGCCGGACGAGCCATTAGGCAGATGGTGAGAGGCGGTCCCCAGAGATGAAGCTCCTCTGTCCCCACACACACACACCCACTCCCCCTGTAAGCGCATTCGATCGCCAGACCCTCTTACATAATCCAACCACCGCACCCCCTCATCCCTCAGCACCGTCCCGCTGAAGCACGCAGCCAGACCCGACCTCCAAAACACAGCCAGGCCTCTTCATACGGGGCTGTGTTACCTGTGGGGTGAGGGTCTAGATAAAATGAATTAAGTTTTTAAAGTGACACCATGGAACATCTTGGTGGTGGCTCCAGGAGGTGATTCCATGGAGATAGAAAGGGGGTTTTTGGTTAAAGTTACATGGTGGGTCTTCAAAAACAAAATGCGTCAGATAGAGTTGGGGTGTGTACTAGAGCTTGTCTTTCAATGTGGTTGTTAAGCAGAGGTGGGAAAAAAAAACATGTAGAGTTACGTGGCTAAAAGTGTACGCAACTACAAGTACAAGTACTAAACGAAAAGTAAAAAGTACACAATAAATACACATGGATCACTTTATGTAATGGTCATCAAATATTTCAACTTATTTCACTGTTTTATCCCAAAAGCAGACTGAAAGCTTAAAAGAAAACATCATTTCTGTTTGGAGTTTGCATGTTCTTCCTGTGTCTGGGTGAGTTTCCTTCATGTAATCCACCCAAAACATGCACAACAGGTCAAATCCTCCAGCTGAGGTCGTCCTGACCAAGACTGAGGTCCCCAAGCACTGCACCGCTCCCTGCTCCTGAGGATGAGTCAAATGCACAATTTACTGTCCCAAACCCCAACCTGCAGCCAATCATGAATCAGTGCAAGTGCAATGAGAAAAATGTGTATGTGTCTCTACCTGCAGGTTAAGGATTTGGGAACACAGGTTTAGTTGAGATTGTAGTACCTTAAAAAAGGAAGGATTATGACAACCTAAATCATTCAAATCAATGCACGCTGACACCTGGCACCTTGGTGGGGGGCGAGTGTGCGTCCAGGTGAGGCTCGTGTCTGCAGAACGAATCCCCGAGAAGTCTATTTGAGGTACTACTGCCATCAGTCTGTCAGACATGTTGGTGTTGTTTCTAACAATAATAATGCGCTTTTATCAAAGCCTCTCTCTGAAGTACTACTACTGTAGCCACAGCTGCCCTGGGGTAGACTGACAGAAGCGAGGCTGCCAGTTTGCGTCATCACCCCCTCCAACCACCACCAATCACTCATGCACACACACCACTTTCATACTAGGCAATGTGGGTGAAGTGTCTTGCCTAAGGACACAACAACAGAACTTGGTCTGAGCTGGACTCAATCCTCTGACCTTCGGATTGGGAAACCAACGCTCTAACCACTGAGCCACTGTCGCCCCAGTTTAAGATGGTTCTTTTAAATTTGACAAACAGATCAGCCAGGTTGTCAGATCAGGCTTTTACCAACTGTGTTTACTCAGTAAGATGAAACCATACCTGCCTGACGCCGAACCTGGAGCATGTCGTTCATGTCTTCATCACCTGCAGATTAGACGACTGTAACTGTGGGTTGGACCAGGGCTCCATCCAACGCAGTTAGTCTAAAATGCTGCAGTGCACATGCTGACTTGCGCCAGGAAATATGACAGTTCTCCTGTGTTGGCCTCTCTGCACTGGCTCCCTGTCAGCTTCAGACTTCAAGATTCTGATGATGTTTTCTAAATGTCTCCATGGGTTAGCCCCTCCCTGTGTCTCTGAGCTTCTGTCTGTCCATGTTCCCAGAAGATCATTGAGATCAGCAGACCAGATGATTTTGGATGTTCTGAGTTCTCTGAAACCGTCTTCCTTTGGGTATTAGGACAGCCCAATCTTGAAATATTTTTAAATCTTTGTTGAAAACTCATTTGTCTGCACTTGTCTGCACATGAGCTGAGCAAGACTCTTGTATTGTATTGTATTTGTTGCGTTCTACTGTATTTTTGCATGTTTCATTTTATAAGATTGCACTTTATGTATATTGTACAGCACTTTGGGCAGCGGTGGATGTTTTTAAATGAGTTTTATTGTAAAGATCCCAGTCTGTCTCTGTGTTTCTGTGTCTGTTTTACCCTCCATTCTGTGTCCTTGTCTGGAGCTGGGCGGAGACTCTGACACCACCCACTACACACCTGCAGCCCACGAGTGATCAAGCCTCCACCTGGGGACTACAAAGGGACCGAGGATCCTACACACTCCACGAGATTCTCTGTGTATCCTCCATGGAACGGTTCAGCTCTCCACAACTGGTACAAAGACGTCAGTCTCCGACCGAGCTCTCCATGACCAGTACGAACGCCTCAGCCTTCGACCCAGCTCCCTACAACCGGTTCGAAGAACGTCAGCCCACGACCTCGCTCTCCGAGTCTGTATTTTGGATTCCCCAGACGTTACAACATTTATAAATAAATTTTGATTTGACTTAACAATTTATTTTTGAGGTCATTACACATGCGTTACTGCGTGAACTCACATGAAACTGCGTTGCTTTAGTCAAATGCACACCGCAGTTGTCGTAGTTAGTTGGTGTAGGTGGCGATCTGCAGGTAAACCGCTCAAAGTACAGACCGGACCCGTCTCGTAGTCGGTTTAGATCCAGCGTAATGTGACACGGGTCATTATCAAAGTTGATTTTATCTGTGTAATCCTTTAGTTGTCCAAGTCTGATCTACTGAAAAAGAAAAACATAAAATCTGTCATTGGACGAAACGTTGTAGGGTTTGGCTTGGATGCGCAGCCAGACGTCTTAAATCCTACAACGTTTGTTCAGATTTTCTTGCACTTGATTTTGTGAATGGTTTTGTTTTAATGTTTCAAAATTATCACATTAACAGACAAACGCCGACCCTGCCCTTGCCGGATCCGTACTCGTAATAAATACTTACAGACAGATCACTAACCATATGTATTTTTGTGTGTATAAAGTCATGTGTGGTGACTAAACTAAAGTGTGCTCACGTACATAAGACACATGTTTACCTCTCCTCTGATGTCATTGTCTACAAGCAATGGTGTCTCTGTCTTCTTTCTCTCTCAGCTCTATGGCTTAAATCACATTAATCAAAGTCACTCCTCGTCTCTCTCCCGCTCTCTCCTCTCCTCCTCCTCTATCCCTCGCTCGCACACGCTCTTTGGCTCTTTGGTCCATAACAGCTTTTCCTTTCAGCCTCCTCCAAAAACACGGCGCCTCTCCAAAGCTCTCCAAAAGTGGCACATTTTTGGGCCCGGTCCCGCGGCTCAGACACGGGACAGACACAGAGAGGAGGGGAGGGGCCGGTCGTCAAGGCCAGTCGTTAAGGCATATAAGGAATTGTCGAGGAATTTACTGATATTTTTTTTATTTTTTTGTGTGTTTGTGGAGTACTAACTGTTGTGGTGAGGCTTTAAACCATAGACTGTATGTATAAATGGACAAAGCTAACCTGCTAACCCAAACAGGAAGTGATCATGAGCGCGCTTCCAGCTCCATTGACTCCGGCTTCAATTCACTTTGTATTGGAAAAACTGTGGCCCCTCTCTCTGTAACTGCTGCTGTCAGACTCGTCATTTCGGTCTGAAAATGTCCATAAATCAAGACATGAACATTAACAGCGGACAAATCAGCTGCCTTCCTTTCCCCGAGGTCGCTCCCACTAGCCTCAACAGCCTTGGATTGGGTTTTTGGTTGCTGCTTTGGTTGATACTCACAGTTCAAATTCCTATGAAACTCTGCTCCAAATTGGCCCCTACACCTGCTCCAGCCTCGATGAGCTTCATTTGACTGGAGCCGAACGCTGTGGGTGACGTCACACTCGCTTAAACCACTTCTTTATACAGACTATGAGCTGGAGTTAGACTTTATAAAGTGTCACTATCAATGGATTTTGTTTTTGTTTTACATAAATTCCCCTGTTTCATGATTGAGATATTGTAATATTGTCCCTGTATTCATGGTTCACCTTTCGAGATCTTGTTTCACAGACTGTGCAATTGTGTATGAGCGTGCATTGTGTTCTGCGTCCTGATTGGCTGAGGGACTGTAGACCACTGTCCATCAGTCTCCTCCGTGTCTCCTGTACAGTACAGAATGTGTCAGACAAATTTACATAAATGTTGGATCGCAGTGTGACTCTGAAGTGCTGTATAAGTTTTCTCCCTGACAAAACCCACAATGTCGATAAAACGTTCTGCACCGACAAAGGCACCGACGAAAGTTTGAACTTTGTGTTTAAACAAGAGAGAAATGTGAGAAAATGTTAATGCCTGTGTGAGAAAAGTGTATAAAGTGTGTGGTGAGGGGTTTTACAGACAAGAAACATATAGAATAGTAAAAAAATAAAGCTGATACTTCACGGATTTCACCTATTGAGGGTTAGTTTTAGAACATAACCCCCGCTTATCGTTTATAACTGAAACAAAAAATGAATGAAACAAAAACTGGCACAAAGATCAACGTCGTCGTTGTCAGCACAAATGAATCTGGGCGACTGTGGCTCAGCAGTTGGAGCATTCGCCCATGAAGGTCACCAAAGGTTTGCTGTTCGGAGAGGCCTTCAAACCAGCACAGGGGGTCCCTCACAGCAAATTTGACAGAGTTTTAATAAGTCAAAATACATTTAATTTCTGGAAGTGGTTCCATGGAGACTGAAAGGCGTTTTTGATCAAAAGTTACACGATGTGGCTTTAAACACACATTGTCCCAGATAAAGAGCCGGGTGTCTGCTAGAGCGGTGCAAACTGGTGTTTTAATGTTGAAAAATTACTTGGTAAACAGAAATTGATGAAGTTTTAATAAGCCAAATATGTCTACGAGGCATCTGCTCAAAGTCATTTCACTTACTGCTGCAGATCCATAGGTGGCGCTGTGTTCCTGATCTTAGCAAACTCCACCCCACCTTCCCCTGCTCCACCCTGGACATATCTGAGGAGCAACACCACACCAGGCTCCCCTCCACAGACAGGCCACACGCGTCGAACCAGGGACAAAAGCTCATACCCGGCCCGCATTAGCATTAGCATTAGCATTCACACACACAGCGCCGCTAAATGTACAATAAAAAGACTCGCGCGCACTCTCCTCTCTCCTTTTTTCTTTCTACTGATTTTTTTTTTCTTTCCTTTTTTCCACTTAGCAGCTGCTCCGGTTTCCAAGGCAACGCGGTGAACAATGCAGGTTTGGGGATAGTAAAGGAAGAAGGAGAGAGCGGTGCGTGTGGGCGGGACAAGAGAGGGTACAGGAGAAAAGAGGAGAGCGGGGGGAGCAGCCGCGGGCCAGTGGTTTGAGAAAAAAAAATCTAAATCAGGGTTTATGGTATAGAAAAAATGTTAAATATATAGAAAAAAATTGTGGATAGATATTTTAAATTCTGTTCATGTTTTAATTAAATCTGCCTTTTTTTCCCCTTTTTTCATCCCTTATTCTTTTAAAGATGTGCCATGTAACATTTCTGGTGGGTCTGGACGTTCTGTAATTTGGCATTAATCTTATCTACCTGCATGTTTTTGACTAAAGGTGTTTCTTTTAATTAAAAAATAAATATAAATCATGAGTTGTTAATGTAAATGGGCTTGCTTCTCAACAGATCTGGCCTGTACCTTGGCTTGTGTCGCCTGCTTCTCTCTGTGGAGATAGATAAGTTTAATGTCATACTGTGGAACATTCCAGGCAAAGCAATAACATCTCCATGGAGACAAGCTGTTGGTAGACCTTGCAGTAGAAAAATTACAGAGTGCTCTATCTGAGCCTCTTTACATCCTCTGCTCCATCTCACTCTCTCCTCTACATCCTCCTCTCCATCTGACCTTCTCCTCTGCATCCTCTGCTCCATCTGACCTTCTCCTCTTCATCCTCTGCTCCATCTGACCTTCTCCTCTGCATCCTCTGCTCCATCTGACCTTCTCCTCTTCATCCTCTGCTCCATCTGACCCTCTCCTCTACATCCTCTGCTCCATCTGACCCTCTCCTCTACATCCTCTGCTCCATCTGACCTTCTCCTCTACATCCTCTGCTCCATCTGATCTTCTCCTCTACATCCTCTGCTCCATCTGACGCTCTCCTCTACATCCTCTGCTCCATCTGACCTTCTCTACATCCTCTGCTCCATCTGACCCTCCCCTCTACATCCTCTGCTCCATCTGATCTTCTCCTCTACATCCTCTGCTCCATCTGACCTTCTCTCATCCTCTGCTCCATCTGACGCTCTCCTCTACATCCTCTGCTCCATCTGACCTTCTCTACATCCTCTGCTCCATCTGACCCTCCCCTCTACATCCTCTGCTCCATCTGACTCTCTCCTCTACATCCTCTGCTCCATCTGATCTTCTCCTCTACATCCTCTGCTCCATCTGACCTTCTCCTCTACATCCTCTGCTCCATCTGACTCTCTCCTCTACATCCTCTGCTCCATCTGATCTTCTCCTCTACATCCTCTGCTCCATCTGACCTTCTCCTCTACATTCTCTGCTCCTTCTGACCTTCTCCTCTACATCCTCTGCTCCATCTGACCTTCTCCTCTACATCCTCTGCTCCATCTGATCTTCTCCTCTACATCCTCTGCTCCATCTGACCCTCTCCTCTACGTCCTCTGCTCCATCTGACCCTCTCCTCTACATCCTCTGCTCCAGACCTTCTCCTCTACATCCTCTGTTCCTCTGTTCCATCTGACCTTCTCTCTACATCCTCTGCTCATCTCACTCTCTCCCTACATCCTCCTCTCCATCTGACTTCTCCTCTGCATCCTGATGACCTTCTCCTCTGCATCCTCCTCTCCATCTGACCTTCTCCTCTACATCCTCTGCTCCATCTGACCTTCTCCTCTACATCTTCTGCTCCATCTGACCCTCTCCTCTACATCCTCTGCTCCGTCTAACCATCAGTTGGTAGAGTGTTTGTCAGCTGATCCGAAGGTTGGACGTTCGAGTCCCGCTCTCGACATAAACATCATTGGTCGAGTGCTCAGATCCACTGATGCACAGGTTGATGGTGTGATTCCAGCTTCCACAGATGAATGCTGTCATTGTGTCCTCGAACAAGACACTTAGCCCAGCTCATCTCCAGTGTCTGTGCGCTCTAGTGTATGACTGTGTGTGTGACTGTGTGAGTGGTTCTGTGATGTAAAGCTGCACAAAAATATGACCATAGACCACAGAGTCCACATTGTGACTTCTGAGCCGTGTCTGTGCTGCAGTTGTGCACTTCATACATTATAAAACAGAGTGTTCTAATAACTTGACCAGGACTGTGACCCAACTGTGTGCAGGTCTTACCTCATTTACCACATACCACCGGAGATCACATTCTGACATTTGAGATTATTTTGAGCCCTAAAGAATTTGAATGAACAGTATGAACTTTTTGTGTTGTTTATGAATGTTGAATAGTCAATAAAGCAATGATCATTTTCACTAATTAGCATGTTTGATTATTTGTGCTTTAGCCTTATGACCTCTGTATGACCTCTGTATGACCTCTGTATGACCTCTGTATGACCTCTGTATGACCTCTGTATGACCTTTATATGACCTCTGCATGATGGTGACATTTGATCATAGCAGGTGTATTGTGTGAAAAACATACAATAGGAATTTTAATTAAGATTCAGTCATTTGATTTTTTTTTTTTTTTTTTTTTTTTTTAAATAGCAGTGTTTAAACATCTGCCTTGATTATGTTCATGAAATTAATTAGTGAAAGCCATTTTTTTTGGTTTTGAAAAAATCCACATCGGTAAAACATCATAATTTATATTTTTTCTTTGTTGCCATGACGTTTACAGCAGACTTGTTTCTTTTATTAAAGTTTTATATGAAAATTATAATTTAAAATGTCCAAATTATAACGTAATGATCCACAAGTGTCACAGATTATAACTACAGAGCGACTCAATATATCTGCTTTAAAATGTCATTATAAAAGACAAACACATAACAACAGTGAACAGTTTAAGTCTATTTATTTTCAAAATGAGGTATTTCAAAGTGCTATAAGTTGCAGCACTAAATGTACATATTTAAAAAAATGAAAAAGAAAAAAACATCTTATATCTGTATACCCAGTCTGTATGCACCCGATACTTACACATATGAACAGAGGAGTGTCTAAAGCCAGGGCCATGAACTGTACAAACCAAGCACTGGCAGAGACAAGTGATATCTACCCGGAACTCATTTTCATACGAAAATATAAGTATCAAATTTAGTATGCATCACACTAAAAGCATAATGGTGTAGAATTAGTAATATGGTACAATACAAAGAAAGGAGGAGGAACATACCATGATAATAAACATATCCGTATATTACAAAGTTATCGCAACTCTCAGAAAATCGAGGCTTACAGTACTTTAAAGGTATATAAACTTCCAGTCTAGTTATTGGCAGCTTAAAGAAGACGTATTAAAAAAAATGATCAAAACATTTTACAAAACAAGGCAGGTCTGAGTGGAGTTGGTTTAAAGGTCCTACATTACACAAAATAGACTGTTATAAAACTGTTACCTCCTCAAAAACACACCTGGAGTTGTGTTTTGGTTCATTCACACATGTTTGAGTAACACTTTATTATTAGTCTGTCACATCTCCAAAGCTCAAAATGCTCCGTTCCACCTTGTGATGTCATGAAGTGGTAGTTTTCAAGTTAACAGCTCCTTTTACCTTTAGCCCAGTAGAGATTTGCAAATCCAGGACTGAAATTGAAATCATCCAAATGATTCTAGTGAAGGTGAATTTAAAAACACCGCGGAGCACTTCCTGTATTACCACTTGATGACATCACAAGGTGGAGCGGAGTGTTTTCAGCTTGAGAAAAGAACTCAGGCTAAATTCACAGGGTTTGTGTGTTAAACATGTGTGAATGAAACAAAACACATCCTGGTATGATTTTGATGAGGAAACAGCATTAGAACAGATCAGAAAATAGCGTAATATGGACCCTTTCATGATATTTACAATAATGGTATTTACAAAAGTGTCGGTAAAAAGGTGCACAGTACAAACGCGCCCACAGCACCGGAGTGAGGAGAGAGAGTGGCTATTCTAACCCAGAGAAGTGTACAAAAGTCTTCTGTATTTGATCATTAAAGGCCCTGTACCTGATTTTTTCCATGTATTTGAGCAAAATGTGTCTCGCCCCAGTCCAGATATATTGTATAAGCAGCTCTTTAGGTCAAAATAAGTCTGCTGTGTTCTATCTGCATCCAATTATGAAGCGTTTTACTGTCCGATAATCAGGGAATGCACTATTAGCATGCTAGTTGTAGTTAGCTTTAGCGTGACTGTCGTGAAAATTGCGTATAAACTCATCACGGTGAATCATTAGGATGCTCGGAATGCATAAGGAAAAACTTTGGACCGCCGTAAACCGTTTAAAATTAACTAGTTCTGTTTTTCGTGTTTTTTATAAAAATCAGGTACAGCGCCTTTAATGTGTTTGCGCATTTATTTACGTCATTTTCTTGCAGTGGTGAAGGCAAAGTAAGTGAACTCTCCAAGCAAAGTGCCCTATAACACCTTTTTAAAACTTTTCCCTGAATCCAGGCTGGTGTCACAGTGAATACAATAAAAAATCATTTTTAAAAAAACATCAAGATACGAAAAAATGATATCAGTTCAATGGAAGACTTCCGTAAAAAAAAAAGTTTATATATATGTCGGCTGCTTCCGTTATTCTCCTCGGTGTGTGGATTTGGGGAAAAAAACAGTAAAAAAACCCGAAACATTCTTAACGTCAACAAATGTGCAAAAAAAGTGTCTGCAGTGACAGTCCAATCGAGCCCCCCTTCGGACTCCGCCGCGGGCCCATAGTTGCAGTCAATACGTGGGTAAGTCCTCTGAGAAGTGTGAAACGTGAGCACTTGTAGATATACGAAGAAACAGCCGATTAGCGTAGCCGATCAGCGTAGCCGGCATCGCTAACGCTAACAAGGCCATTGGCTGTATCGTCCATGCATCGATGTGGGAAAGTCCTCTGAGAAGTGTGAAACGTGAGCACTTGGAGATATATATAAAAAAATGGCCGATTAGCTTAGCCGACATTGCTAACGCTAAAAAGGCCATCGGTTGTATTGTCCATGCATTGATAAGTGACTTCTTTTGCTGTGTCCAGAATGAATCATTGTTATTTACGCAATGGTTTATGAAATATATTTGTTTTTTACCAACTGGGTCAACGGCTAACTTGTTAAATAGTTGATAAAGTTAAAAACGGAAATGGAAATTTGTCTCCTACATTTGACCCATCCTTCAATGACCCAATTACATAATGCATAAAAAAATATATTTGACTGTGTTTTTTTTATTTTATTTGGGACTTAGGGTCAGGAAACTAAGGACAATCCCAAAGGTTCCTCTTCAAAGGCATCTAAACTAGTTTTTGGCTCGGCCGCGCAATTTTTAAATAAAAATTGAGTTTGAATGTTTCTGGGGAGTATTGGGATCACATTATATGAGAATCCCAGAAATTTCACAATTCTGATTTGATTGTGTTGTAATGCACAGCCTTAGTTACTAGACACATTCTTATACTCAAGATTTTCACTTTTTGATTTGATTTCCTCCATTTTTTTTGTTTCATAATGCGTAATAGTCAGTATTAGTCAGAGATTCTTCACTTTTTGGGCTTTGAACTTAAAGATGGACACCAATACACGTATAACACAATGACTCATTTTGGACACAACTCCATATTTCAACACTCTGTATACATTCTACATTCTTTCGTGATTGCTTAAAAAGACTGCAGTTGCGGGGTTCATCCGGGAACGGTGAAAAAGTCACATCTAGGCGAGTTCAAACGACTCAAATTGTGATTTTGCCTGATTTGAGCCCATTCAACTTGACAAGTAAAAGTATATTTTATCTTAGTTCAAGCAACACAAGATTTAGTTTCTCATTTTAAGTGCAATGATGTGTTGTCTTTCTTATCTTAAGTGTAACAAGATGTATTTGCCTGTTTTAAGTAAGGATGCACCAATCTTCTTCAGTTCCGATACCAATACTGATGCTTTGGCTGTAAGCATCTGCAAACACCTGACATTAATGGAGACCAGTGGAGGTATTGAGAATGTCATTTTCCCCAAAACAACACAGTTACCTTATTACCTGTAAATGGTCTTATTACATCTAATGAAAAGCCCAACCAGGACATCGACTCAACCAATACCATGGGCCCGATACCTGATCCTGATCGGTGCATCCCTACTTTTAAGTACTACAATCTTGCTCCATTGGAAGATATTTTTACTTGTCAAATGCAAATTACTCAAATCAAGATGTTTCCTTAATTCAAGCCATTTTAACTTAGCTAGATTCGACTTTTTGCAGTCTAAGGGGGGCTACTTTGAGTGTGTTCGCGGTTAGCACCTCCACTTGTTAGCGTGTCCGACTTTGCTCTAGCCTGCGCATCAGCTGTTGCCTCCGCGCTTGAAGCCTTTCCTTCTCCTGCTGCAGTCGGAGCTCCTCTTCCTCCAGAGAGCTCAAGTACTCGGTGGCTTTCTTGAGGATGTGCACCTTGGCCGCCTTCTCGTTGTGGGCCAGCTCAGGGACGTGATCCCGTAGCGTCAGGAAGCTGGAGCGGAGGTCGTTGCGGCGTTGGCGTTCTAAGATGTTGTGATTGCGTCGGCGCTCGCTGTCTTCCGAATCCGAGCCGGTTGCCATGGCGCGAGGGCTGCTATCTCCGCTGGACGATCGCTTGCTTCGGGTGCTGGAGATGGAAGAGGAGGTGGAAGATGAGGAGTTGGTACGGGTCGGTGGTCTCGGAGCGTCGCCGGATTTGGTTTTCTTGGCGGGAGGGGCGTGGTCGTCGTCGGAAGCGTAGGGGGAGGGCGCGGCGTAGTTGTGTTGCTGCTGGTGAACGGAGCTGCGTTTGAGGATTAGCTCTTGCGGCGCTCGGCTAACGAAGCGGTTAGCCGAGGAGGAGGCGGCGCGATGGTCGGAAGGTTTGGCGGAGATGGTCGCCACGGAGACGCCACGCCGCTTCTCCACCGTCACCACATCGATCTCCTCTTCCTCCTCCTCGTCTTCGTCTTCATCCTCCTCCTCGGCATCTTCATCGTCATCGTCATCATCATCATCATCTGTGAAGAGATAAAACACAAAATTAGTTGTGAACATGAAGACTTACTAAAGATTATGAGGTTATTTCTGGTGACTGAACCTGAGACCTTCTTGTTGCGAGGTAGCATAATCTTTTTGCACTTTAGCCTTATCAGTTCCAAGTCAGTATTAGTAGTTTTTGTTTTGTTTATAGGGGTTACTTTCTTTGATTTTTACCGTCTTAAAACATGGAAACCAGAAATCGTTCATTTTGGCCAATCCCTAACTTTGCCAAGACATTCCCAGCATCAAAATGAGTTTCTATGTGCTTTTCACAACTTTCCAGACTGGTATCGTTAACAGCAACTAGCATGCTAACCGTACACCAGTTTTACTTCCTGTTTTGGAGCCAATAAAAACACTAGCTCACAGTGGTTTCATTTGGACCCTTAGAACTGCTTAGAATCCATCTGTACTGATCCAGAACGCACTAGACTTTATTCCTTGAAAAATATTGAGTCCATCCCATTTAACGACAGCTTAAAGTACTTTTGATAGTACTTTTTGAACTTTTTTTGTCCCTCAATTTTCAAATTATTACATCGACAATCAAACCTCTGCCCCCCCTTGTTCTCGTACCGGCTCAGTCCCTCATCCATTCATCCAGAAACTTCCTTTGACACTTGAAGCATTCGCAGCATTTCAGCAACACAGCTGTGAACTTCTTTTTTTTAATCACATCATCAGTATGTGAGTGTGGGAAGGTAGTAAAAAAAATGCGTTGCTCAATGGCAGAAACCAGTTAGTGCTTGGCGTCAGTCAATGCTCCGCTAATCTACCCGGCAGGTGTTGACACGCTCCGTCCCCGCGTGGAGCAGACAGGTGAGATTTCTTTCTTTTCTTCCTCCACTCCTCCGTTTACTGTACGCTGCCGAATGCAGAGAATGTACGACATGTGGCCCTGAGCCTAAGGTGAGAGCGTGGCCACATGTGCACTGTCTAAACGGGGGCTCAGCTATGACTTAAGGAGGACGAAAACGTGACTAAACCAGGATTTGAAACAATGCAATTAAAATAAAACAAGAATAAAGTATATGTCCAGACCAGCTCTAACCCAGGTCTCAACATGGGCAGAACATGCTGTAAACTGAACAAGGGTTATCAAAGAACTAAACCAGGACTTTCTGGATTGAAGTATAAAACAATAGCAATTAACTAGAGAATGACTAAACCAGGACTAAACCAGGACTAAACCAGGTCCAAACAGGGACTAAAGTTGATGTGAACTGGTTACGAAAGGTCTAAACCATCACTATCCCAGGACTTGTGATTCAAGTAACTTACAGAAGGACTAAACCAGGACTGAACCAGGTCTAAAGCAGGACTTGGCACTATACAATTCAAGAATAAAACAAGAGTAACCTTCATAAGTACCAAACCAGGTCTAAACCAGTACTTCAAGCAACAGCAACTAAACCATGGCTAGAACTAGATGCAAAGTATTACAAGAGCAGATCAACAACTGAACTAAGTCTAAACCATGTCTAAAGCAGGTCCAAACCGGGTCCAAACCGGGTCCAAACCGGGTCCAAACCGGGTCCAAACTGGGTTCAAACCGGGTCTAAACCGGGTCCAAACCGGGTCCAAACCGGGTCCAAAACGGGTCCAAAACGGATCTAAACCAGAACTTGAATCAATCCAGACTAAGACAGGGCTATAACCAGGTCTAAACCAGAACTGAACCAGGTCAAACTGCACTCACTCCCCGACCTCCTCTACCTACAGCGAAGACTATCACCGCCGGCGCGTTTGAAACCACGGGGTAGGTGTAATAAAAATAACTTTGAGATTAGACTCCCAATCAGCTGAGGGAGGGACTGGCCCACTTTTACTGTAAACCACACCAGACAGACAGACACTCAAGGGCACACGCGGAAACTGGCACTGGCACTGACACAACCCCGGCACCGGCGACGCCGATAGAGGGATGACAACAAAGCTCAGTGCGCAGAGAAGCTAGGCGCTTCTTTCAATAACTGACACAAAGAACTGTAAATAGGTGATTTGATTAAAAAATAAAGAAGAAAAAAAGAAAGAAGCTCGGTGGCTAAGTGGGCAAAGCTGGTTACACCACATGAGAGCGCTCAGGAGGCTAGCAAAATTAGCTAACATATACTGCTAGCTAAAACTATAACCGCTCAAAGCATCTGGTTTGGCTCGGAGATGTCGGTAAACCACAACATACCAGACAATCTGTCTGTAAATGTCAATGTAGAAAGAATAAATGTGATGGAGACGTCTGTCCTGAGGGATGTTACTCTCCTCAAACAGGACCAGAGCAGGACTAAACCAGGTCTAAACCAGGACTAAACCAGGTCTAAACCAGGACTAAACCAGGTCTAAACCAGGACTAAACCAGGTCTAAACCAGGTCTAAACCAGGACTAAACCAGGATTAAACCAGGTCTAAACCAAGACTAAACCAAGACTAAATCAGGACTAAACCAAGACTAAACCAGGACTAAACCAGGACTAAACCAGGTCTAAACCAAGACTAAACCAGGTCTAAACCAGGTCTAAACCAGGACTAAACCAGGATTAAACCAGGTCTAAACCAAGACTAAACCAAGACAAAATCAGGACTAAACCAAGACTAAACCAGGACTAAACCAGGACTAAACCAGGTCTAAACCAGGATTAAACCAGGACTAAACCAGGTCTAAACCAGGTCTAAACCAGAACTAAACCAGGACTAAACCAAGACTAAACCAGGACTAAACCAGGACTAAACCAGGACTAAACCAGGACTAAACCAAGAATAAACCAGGACTAAACCAGGACTAAACCAGGACTAAACCAGGACTAAACCAGGTCTAAACCAGGATTAAACCAGGACTAAACCAGGTCTAAACCAGGATTAAACCAGGTCTAAACCAGGTCTAAACCAGGACTAAACCAGGACTAAACCAAGACTAAACCAAGACTAAACCAGGACTAAACCAGGACTGAACCAGGACTAAACCAGGTCTAAACCAAGACTAAACCAGGACTAAACCAGGACTAAACCAAGACTAAACCAAGACTAAACCAAGACTAAACCAGGTCTAAACCCGGACTAAACCAGGACTAAACCAGGACTCTATCTATCCATCTATCACTCTATCAATCCATTGATCTATTTATCTATCCATCCCTCCATCCCTCCATCCATCTATCTGTCTGTTTTGTACACAAACTGTAGTATCAGTCACTGGACTGGTGCCAAACAGACAGCTGTGCAGACGGAGGCTGCACATTCAAAACTGCTGTCACCCGGTCTGAAAGAATAGCCCTTTTCCTCCCCACCTCCCTCCTCTCCCTCTTTCTTTCTCTCTTTTTTCCTCCTCTGACTGTCGTGTGGGCGGCGTTTTTGGCATAGTATACCCTCAGCGCGGTGTGCCAAGCCGGACGCCTTCCTTTGTACCTCTGTGTCACCGCCAGTGGCCCGCGATAAGGATGTTTATTTAGTGCATGAAGCTGCCACGCGGATAGAAACTTAAAAGAACAAAACAGAGTCACCAAGAGACACTTCCACTTTAACTCATTTACCCTCAGTACACTACAATTATAATGTTTATCTGTGTTCTGGCTAGTTCTCAGAGATTGAACTTGTAACTTTTCACCCTGTCTCCTTGCCTTGGCACTACCAGGCCAAGTTACGAGTCAGATCTGTGGAGAGGAGAGGGTGAGGAGACCCAGCTCACAGTGAGAACGCAGGATTTTCGAGGTATTCATGAGCAGCTTAAGCTCACAATGAAATGCGTCCTAGATTAATCCGTTTAAAGCCATACTGTGGAACATTCCAGGCGAAACAATAATGATCAGCTGTCAGACCTTCCTGCCACAGAAAGTAGCACAGTGAACCTTTAAAGATCTGATCAACAGAGCACAACAGAATCAGGTTTTTTACTTAAAAACATGAGCAAACCTTAGAGAATCTTGATAAAAGTGCACAGAAGTTATTTTGAAAGAAGGAACAAGAAACAGATGCAGCTTTCTAACTTGAATATCTTTACCTTTTACCGTATCATCGCATTAATCCAATTGGTAAACACAGATTGGCTTTGTTTATTATTAGCCTTGCGCGTAATTGGACAACACCAGCGCGCCAGGCGAGTCACTCCGTGTCTTTTTGTTCAGCGGTGCCAGCTAAGGTCGTAGCACAATTCCCCATTTTATCGCCATCTGCCGGATGAAGCGCCCGCTGATTACATAAACGCGCCAGCCACTGCGCGCTCCACGCTCTGAGGCGGAGTGTGCGCCTCTGTGACGCTGTGGGGACTCAAACCAAATCTGTGCGCGCACTCTGGCAACTGGACCTGCCTCCTGCGTGAAAATCAAGCTCTCGTGGTGTGTTTGGTTATGTTTTAGATCTACGACATGTTTTAAAGTTCAGACTTGGGTTAAATAGGTTGAGGATTGGGTTATGGTTAGACAAACTTGGGGTGACTATGGTTGTTATCAGGCTCTAGGAAATAAATGCAAGGTGCGCTCACATGGTAACCACATCAAACCTGAAACTGACCCAGGACTAGAACAAAACCAAAACCTAGTCAACACCAGGGCTGAAATGGGCTTGATTTAGCACCAAACAGCGACAAGTGTGAGCGTAAGTGACTGGAGTGTCCTCGGGAGGCAGGGAAACACAACGTCCGTGCGTAAGTCTGCGTGAGCGTGCGTCTGTGCGTGATCGGATTCAGCGCTGGTCATATGAACAAGCTCCAGACCTACCACCTACCAACTTCCACCCAAACAATAACACAAAGTGGGTAAGCTCGTGGAGGTGATGTGTCGGAGTGTTTTGCTTTGTCAACAAACAAACAAACACATAAATAAACAACAGCAACAACAACACAAAGCTCTTGAGGTGATATTTGGGGAGGTTTTCGCGTCTTACCGGTGTCACTGTGTGCGCTCCCGTGCGTGGAAGTGGCATCCACGCTCCTCGCCGCCTCCACGCCGCTCTTCTTATTCACCGGGAAAGGGAAGACCACCGCGGGGTCCACGCACTCTGACACCGAGCTGCGCGTAACCACGTCTGGCGCTTTGACGCACGCGTTCCTGCCGGTTCCTCCCGCGCCTCCTCCCGGTGCCGCGGCTGTCGTAGTTGCAGCCGCCACCGTGACCGTCGCCCCGTTAATTGCCCTGCCGAGTTTCTCAGTCACCACCCTCTCTAGTTTTTCCCTGGCGCTGAACCCGCTCCACATGCAGTCCTGGATGATGATGCCGTTCGCGCTGGTAGCCGTATCCAAATCGGTTCCGAACAAGTCCAAGTCGTCCGAGGCGCCCCAAATATCGTCCCCGGGGAGAAGAAGCAGCTCCGAAGCCCAGTCCAGCGGATCCAGCGGGTCGACAGTCCCGTCCGCTCCCGTTGCTGCGTCTCCCGGTAGCGCGGCGCGGCTCGGGGAGAGGGGCGGAGTGGGTAGCAACTCGAATTTCTTCCAGATGTCCTCCCCCGGTGGCGCAGAGTCGGGACCACAGAAGTAGAAGTCATCCTCGTCGGGGTAGAAACACGGCTGCAGCGAATCAAACTCCATGTCCTCCGAGTTTTTACCGATGATCGCCGGCATTCTCTCCCGAAATCAACGCTCCTGTCTGGGGTGGAAGAACAAGAACACGCGTTATTCCTCCATCACACCTGGAGAGCCCACACACGTTGCTCTCGTCTAGTCTACTCCTTTTTGAAATTACGCTTAAGTACGCTTTCAAACAACACGTGTCCGGCTGTGCGTAAAAGTGCCAATTACGCACAAGTGACCTAGTATTTAAAAAGCCAAACAAAGCAATGGCACGGCAGCAGTGAAACGCATAATTTTAAAAAGAGTACACAGAAATCATTGGCACTTTGAAATGCAAAAGTGATGCGTACCTTATGTCGTTCTCGTGTCTACCAATGCGCGCTGGCGGTGGTGAGAGCGGTACCGTGAGGACAGGAGAGGAGCGCGGAGGGATACATCTACTACTCGGGGAGCTCAGACAACCTTCTGACACACATTACGGTGGAGGCTGCGGTGTTATAGTCACTGCTGCTGCTGCGGGGAGGAGAAAAAAAAGAGAGACAGACTCCGCCTCCCTCCCCCCAGTGTGTGTGTGTGTGTGTGTGTGTGTGTGTGTGTGTGTGTGTGTGTGTGTGTGTGTGTGTGTGTGTGTGTGTGTGTGTGTGTGTGTGTGTGTGTGTGTGTGTGTGTGCGCCCACCCCTGCGCTCCTGCTCCTCTCTCCCCCGCGGACTGGAGCGAGGAGACAGGAGGGGGGCGCGGGGAGAGACTGGCTGTGGCTGGAGAATGAAACGAATGATGTTGTTTTTTGGCTTAATATTATTATTATCATCATCAGTAGTAGTAGTAGTAGTAGTAGTAGTAGTAGTAGTAGTAGTGTAGTAGTAGTATTAATAGTAGTAATAGTAGTAGTTGTCTTTTTATTTAGATATTTGTCCAAAATATAAATATATTCTGATAATATTGCTGGGGAAATATGCTTCTTTTCACATTTTTTTTTACATTGATTACATTGCATTGGATAAAAAAAAAAAAAAAAAAAAATAGAGAAACAAAAAAATAAATAAATATAATAATAATAATAATAATAATAATAATAATATAATAATAATAATAATAATAATAATAATAATAATAATAATAATAATAATAAAACAATTCCCTTGAAATAGCCCCAGACAAATTGCAACGTTTGCCTTTGCTGTAGTTACCCAGGGAGATGAGGGTTCAACTCCTTCAAGGTCTTTGTAACTTGCTCAAGGACAGTGTCACCATGGGCACTTCAGTCTAGGAATCCCACAGGAAAATTTAAACACAACACAGTTAAAAGAACAAAGCAATTACAATCAAAATATTAGACTGTGTCAGTAGTAATACTCGTGTCTCGTTCTTCTTTCCACATTTCGTATTTACATGCAAGCCCCGTGTCCACTGCGCTCATCCAATCAGAGCGCACGGCCGTATTCCGCCACACCAAACCCTCCCGTTGCGCTTTCAAATGCTCCTCATGTCTCTTTTGTCTGCGCGACCCACCGGAATCCAAATAGACTCCCGCTGCACGGCTACTGTACCAACGCAAAGCACCGCGCGCCCTCTTTTGGACACTTTTGGCACTGTCTCCAAAACGCGCCAGCCAGCCAGGACGCACGACAACAAACCAGCGTCCCAGACCGGTCAGGCGCGACTCACAAAGAGCACAAAGGAACACAGAGCGAAACACTGAGAAAACGGTTCAAATGTCAAAAATGCGCGCAGTGTGTTGGTAAATAATTGTTTTGAGATGCACCGCGGGGTAAAGCGCAGTGTCTGGTTTGGACAGAATGATCCAAAAACAGCGAGACTATCTGTTACGTAACCCCGGGCAGCAGCAGCAGCACCGGTGGGGGCAGAGGAGGCAGCGGCGGTGGCGGCTGGTTGGAGCGTTTTATTGGAGACGTGCCCAATCGCTGTGCGTAATGAGCGCTTTTGGAGAGGAGCGCATCTGTAATTACGCGCGGGGAAAAGGCGCAGGGATGTGGACTCAAAAAACGATCGTTAAGCACGTTTCAAAGGCAGAGGCACCGGGCTAGAAAAAACAAAACTAAAACACACAATGGGACGTGTAAAAAAGGAGGGAAGTGAGGAGGTATAATGAGGTTCAGTCTGGTTATTAGAGCAGTTATGTGAATAAAGATGAGAGAAATACTTTTACTTTCTATGGCTTCACTTGAGAATGTTTCACTTTGTTATTTTTAAGATGTCACATACTGATTCAATATTTATTTTTTATTTTTTAAGTTGCACTATGTCATTTTTCCAGCGGAGAGTGCATATTATTGCTTTGTTTGGAATGTTCCACAGTATGGCATTACACTTATCTAACTAGCATTTATACAGTTATGTTCTACTGCTCAAAATGTCTTTAAAATCTGCAGCACATTTCTGATTTACCTGACCTGTCTGTCTCTGTCTCCATGGAGATTGATCAGTTTAATGCCAAACTGTGGAACATTCCAGGCAAAGAAACGACATCTCTATGGCGACGAGATGGACCATGCACAAGAAAAGTTAGTTTACCACAGTTATCGACATGTAAAGCTGCTGATTTCTAATAAGCTTTATTCAGAACATATTTGAAAGTCGACTGAAGGTCGTGGCTCAGTTGGTTGAGTGTTTGTCACTGACGAGGAGGTTGACAGTTTGAATCCCGCTCTCCACATAAATGTCGTCAGTCCAACAGCAAGATCCTCCGAGCCTCAGGTCGATGCTTCAAATCCACCTCCCACAAGGAAATGTGAGGTGTGAGGTGTGTGAGTGTCTGTGTGTGTCTGTGTGTGTGTGTGTGTGTGTGTGTGTGTCTGTGTGCGTGTGTGTGTGTGTGTGTGTGTGTGGATGTGTATGTCTGTGTCTGTGAGTGTGTGTGTGTGTGTGTGTGTGTGTGTGTGTGTGTGGATGTGTATGTCTGTGTCTGTGAGTGTGTGTGTGTGTGTGTGTGTGTGTGTGTGTGGATGTGTATGTCTGTGTCTGTGTGTGTGTGTGTGTGTGTGTGTGTGTCTGTGTCTGTGTGTGTGTCTGTGTGTGTGATTTTGTCATTTTTTTAATCAATTCATTCAAAGTACATTCCCTGAAGATTCAAGACTCAAGGCAATGTAATAAAGTCACCAGTGTGTTGTTTTCTTGTTGTTTTCTTGTTATTTTCTTGTTGTTTTTTGTTGTTTTGTTGTTGTAAGAGTAAAATTAGCACGTTTAAAGTCACCCTACGTCACTTTTTCTGGTTGGGTCCTGCCACCTGCTTGTTTCCACATAAATGTGATTGTTTCACCTTGAATATGTTTGTGTAAAACCTCAATCATCCAGGTCTGATCCATAGTCATTTGTTCCATGATAAGGCATTAATCTCCATGGAGACAGATGCGGTTTAGTGCATAGAGAAGTGTAAGTGTGTAGAGAAGTGGACTAAGTGAGTGTGACGTCACCCAAAGTGATCGGCTCCAGTCAAATGAGGCTGGATGGGAGGGTTATAGGGGTGAGTTTGGAGCCGAGTTCCATATTAGGAATTCCGACCACGAGTATCATAGCAACCAAAGAGCCAATCAAAATGACGAGTCTGACAGCAGCAGTTACAGAGAGAGGGGACACGGTTATTCAATAGAAAGTGAATTGGAGACAGAGTGGATGGAGCTGGAAGTGCACGTGATCACTTCCTGTTTGAAACGCGACTGCTAGCGGGTTAGCTCTGTCCATGTATATATACAGTCTATGGTTTAATGCCACACAGTGGGACATTCCGTCTCAGGTCCCACTGCCCCCTGCCCCTGACACTCTACACCTCCACTGTACCACCCACAGACCAGGACACAGACTGCAGCTGTTAAGAAGAGGAGGAGAGAGACGGAGGAGAGGAGGGAGGGAAGAGGAGAGAAGAGGAGTGAGGAGAGAGAGGGGAGGAGAAAGGAGGAGGAAGGGGGAGACAGAGACGGAAGGGGAAGAGGAGAGGTGGGAGGAAAGGAGAAAGTGAAGGAGGGATAGAGAAGGAGAAAGAAGGGAAGGAGGAAGGGGAGAGAGAGAAAGGAGGGGAGGAAATGGAGGAAGAAAGTGAGTAGAAAGAGGACAGAGAAGAATGAGAGGGATGAGAGAGAGAAAGAAGGGGGGGAGAGAGAGGGAGGGGGTTGAGAGAGCAGGGAAAAGAGAGGAGAAAGAGAAAGAAGAAAAGACAGAGAGGAGGTCAGAGGAGAGAAGAGAGAGGGAGGGAAGAGGAGAGGAGGGGAGGGGGGGAGAAAGAAGGAGGAGGAGAGAGACAGACAGAAGGAGAAGAGGAGAGGAGGGAGGAAAGTAGAAAGTGGACAAGGCATAGAGAAGGAGGAAGAAGGGAAGGAGGAGGAGGAAGAGGAGAGTGAGAAAGGAGGGAAAAGAGACGCTGAGGAGAAAGAAAAAGGAAGGAGGGACAGAGTTGAGGAAAGAAGGGAGAGAGAGGGGGAGGAGACGGAGCAAGAGAGCGTGAGTAGAAAGAGGATGGAGAAGAATAAGAGGGAAGAGAGAGGAGAAAGAACGGGGAGAAAGACAGAGAGGAGAAGGTGAGAAGAGAGAGGGGAGAGAGGGAGAGAGGGAGCTGAGGGAGAGACGGAAAGAGAGAAGAGAGCGAGGGATGGAGGTAAAGGGAGAGGAGGGGAAAGAGGAGGAAGAAGGGAGAGAGGGGAGGTCAGAGGAGAAACAAGGAACAAGGAGAGAAGAGAGAGGGAGGGAAGAGGAGAGGAGGCAGAAGAAAGAGGAGGGAGAAGGGAGGGGGGAGAAAGGAGAAGATGAGAGAGGGGAGGAGATAAGAGAAGAGAGTGGTGGAGGGATAGAGTTAGGGGAGAGAATGGAAGGAAAAGGAGGCAGGGGTGAGTGAGAAAGGAAGGGGAGGAGAAAAAGCGAGTAGAAAGAAGAGGGAGAAGAAAGAGAGGGAGAGAGAGCAGAGAGCAGAGGAGGCTGGGAGAGGAGAGAGAGGGATGGAGATAGAGGGATAGGAGAGAGGAGGGGAATGAAATGAGAAAGAGAAGGAAGACATAAGAGAGAGGGGAGGTCAGAGAAGAGAAGGAGAGAGAGAGAACAGGGAATTCCCCTTAAACCCTTAAGTCCGACAAGCAGGAAATGTAACGTCCAGAAGTTTAATGCTCTGTCCAGGCTTCTCTCCTCCCCTCATCCCTCCTTCATCTGTCTATCCCATGTTCACTTCCTCTCATCATCTGTCCATCCTCTCCATGTGCCACGCTTCTCTCCCTCCTTCATCCCTCTATCACTGTCAGCTCTGACCCTGTGCCTCTGGTCCTTCCTCTGCCCGTCCTCTTCCTCTGTGAACTCGTGTGTGGGAGTGAGAGACTTTCTGCACTTTATATAGATTATCTGTTTTTTTTTACTTTTTATTTAGATTTTTCCTGTTCTAAAGGAAGCTCCAGACGCCGCGACCGACAGAAACCACAAGATCTGTACTTAAAGGCACATATGACACTATTCTCTGATCGGTTCTAATGTTGTTTCCTCATGTTTGCACTTGTTTAACACAAAAACCTGCAGATTTAGCCCGAGTTCTTCTCTCAAGCTCAAAACACTCTGTTCCACCTTGTGATGTCATCAAGTGGTAATACAGGACGTGTTCAAATGTGGTTTTTAAACTCCATCATTTGGACGATTTCAGCTCTGGCATTGCCCATTTCTACTGAGCTAAAAGTAAAAGGAGCTGTTAACGTGAAAACTGCCACTTCATGACATCACAAGGTGGAACGGAGCATTTTGAGGTTTGGAGATGCTACAGACTAATAACGCAGAATTTTCAGAATAAACCAGCGAACTTCACTGTAATTCAACAAGTGCAGTTAGAATGAGGATTATGTTGAAGTTTTGTATCGACTGATGGAAGCCACATCCAATTTCAAGATGCAGTATGTAACTTTCCCGTCTCCCATTCCAGTTCTAACCAGACCCGACCCCGCTTTGCCTCTGAGATCTGACAGACAGATAGAAAATCATTATTCTTAAGGTGTCTGACGCTGCTCGGTGTGTCATTTGTCACTTGTGATTGGACGGTTGGGTTTTGGAGGAGTGACGAGCAGACGTACATCCCTCTGTAGTGTAAATACAGACAGAGGTCATGTTCTCCACATTTTTATGCTTACAGATGTTTGGGAGGACAGTTGTTTTTACAGTTTGGTTCCTGCTGATGACCATCACCTTCAAGCACCCGCCAAGCACCCGCCAAGCACCCGCCAAGCACCCGCCAAGCACCCGCCAAGCACCCGCCAAGCACCTGCCCTGCACCCATCAAGCTCCCACCAAGCACCCGCCAAACACCCACCAAGCACCCGCCCTGCACCCACCCTGCACCCGCCAAGCACCCGCCAAGCACCCTCCAAGCACCCGCCAAGCACCGCCGCCAAGCACCCGCCCTGCACCCGCCAAGCACCCCCCTGCACCCCGCCAAGCACCCACCAAGCACCCGCCAAGCACCTGCCCTGCACCCATCAAGCTCCCACCAAGCACCCGCCAAACACCCGCCAAGCACCCGCCCTGCACCCACCCTGCACCCACCAAGCACCGCCAAGCACCCACCAAGCACCCGCCAAGCAGCCGCCAAACAGCCACCCTGCACCCGTCGAGCACCCACCAAGCAGCCGCCAAGCACTCGCCAAGCAGCCGCCAAACAGCCACCCTGCACCCGCCAAGCACCGCCAAGCACCCGCCAAGCACCCGCCAAACGCCCCCTGCAAGCACCACCCGCCAAACACCCGCAGGCCCTGCACCTGCCATGGACTCAGTTGTTAGCTCGTTAGCAGTGATCAGGGGACGCGCTTCTTCCTGTATTTACCATAGACTGTATGCACTTTTTTTCATAGTTTGGCCGGGGGGCGACTTTGGAAAATACGGTATATAAATGGACGTAGCTAACCTGCTAGCTGCTGCGTTCCAAAGAAAGTGAGCATGGGCGCACTTCTGGCTCCAATACACCTTACATTGGAAAACTTCTATCTTACTGAGAAATAATTCAGCTGGAGTTTTCTGCTGCTCAAAAACATTTTTTGCTGGTCTAACTTCTTGTTAAAATCGAGATCTGAATGTTTTATGTATCTGTTTTGTTTGTTTTTTATGTGGATGCTTCTGTCAAACTGTATATTCATGAAAGATACACAGTTTGTGTACTCTCAGTTCTTTTTTTATGTTTAGTACATAATGAAGATGTATAATGCAATTTTCTTTTGATGTCTTTGGATGAATTATTATTACACTGAATTATTTCTGTATGTTTATTTTGTATTTATTTTGTCCTTAATGTGTATTTATCAAATCTGATTACATTTTTATCCCTGGAAAAGGAGGAAAAATGTGGTGTTTTTATTTCACTATTGTGTACTTTTTTATTTCACTACTGTATCTGTAAATAAAAATGTGAACATTAATAACAGACAAATCAGGCGCCTTCTTTCCCGAGGTTGCTCCTTCTAGTGTTAGCAACAGATTTGATTGACAGCGTTGCCAAGCGTTACGTTCAACAGCCTCAGCTCGGATTGGCTCTCTGGTTGCTATGATACTCACAGACAGAATTCCAGATATGGAGCTCGCGGTTATAACGGCTCTGGCATCGGTGAACTTCACTTGACTGGAGCCGAATCTTCGTACAGTCTGTGGTATAAACTGTGCAGACTACCGTAAGTTTGTGTACAGAGGGGCACTCGTCATGTCACTGCCGGTGTCACATGTTTGGACTGTAAACATGAAAAACGGTGGACGGAGGTGCACTCACAACAGCACAAAAACATCTCTAAGGAGCCGTTAAAAGATTAGGATCACGTTTTGTACTTGTACTTGTTACTAATACAGTTTGGAATGCATTATGTCAGCGGGTAATTATTTTGTATTGATTTTTATAAAGGCACGAGGGTGGAAGGAGTTGCACACTTCAACGGATTCTGCGGTCCAAAGGGCGACCGTGTCCTTGAGCAAGACACCTCTCCTCAATGTGTCTGTGTACACTGACTTGAAAACAAAAGTTAGATTGTTTTTTTTCCGCATTTGATTCAGAAAGTGGTGCCATTATTCAACCCCAAAGATGTGATTGTCGTCATTTGAAAAGACTTTAAGATATAAGAGTAAAACGGCAACTTTGGCGATTTTTAGGCCCAGAAATGACAGAGATATTAACCATAAACCAGGTCAACATCCTGACCTGTCTCCAGTTCGATACTTTGCCTCTGGTGACATGAACATACCACCAGGTTGAAGCTAACTAGAGGCACCGCTCTGTCTAAGGCTCTGTTACTCAGTCTGAGTACGGTACTTACATAGAATTTTTCAGTATCTGCACTTTACTTAAGTACATGTTGCAGTGGATCTTTTTTACTTTTACTTCGCTATATCTGAAAGCAGTATGCGTACTTTCTACTGCACTTCATGTTTGAACTGGACTGAAAAGTAAAAAGTAAGATGTACGATTATTAGCGTCACATTACTAAGTGTTTTTATCTTCTGCAAAACCAGGAAGTAACGCTGGTGCCTTGTTGCTATTTGTTAGCATCAGTAGTAGAAGTACAAGTAGTAAAGTACTGTACTTAAGTTGAATTTTTTTGGTATCTGTACTTTACCTAAGTACATGTTGCAGTGGATACTTTTTACTTTTACTTCACTACATTTGAGAGCAGTATCTGTACTTTCTACTGCACTACATTTTGAACTGGACAGAAAAGTAAAAAGTACTTTTCATGTGATTTGAGGTATGATTTTGACCATGTTCGTGGAAACATCCTGAATAAAGTTTTAAAATTCAAGTTTCTTCTTTGAGCAAAACAAAAATAAACACACAAAATTCATACAAAAAATGAAGAAATGATTCGTATTGTTACTGTGACCAGAATATATCTCATGTTACTGAATATCTCTATTAACAAATGAACAACACTGTGAAATACTTTTACTTTTTTTTTACCCTTAAAGTACATTTTTAAACAGGTACTTAAATACTTTTGCTTAAGCGGATTTTTTCATGTGATACTTTTACTTGAGTAACTTCTTACCTCTGTGTCTGTACTTTAATTAAGTAACAAAGTACTTGCTGACTGTGCTGAAACTAGGAGAGGTGAGCTGCAGTCCCCCCCCCCCCAGCGTGACGCCGCCGCAAAGGATCAATAGGGATTTTACAACGTGGCCGCGACCTGTTCGAGCCGTTTTCAGGCACGACATAATTCTTCGTATATTTTTAGCGTCATCGGCAGCAGTATATTTGAACTCGCTGAACTCTTTGGAACAGCTGATCCTACATGTGCGATGCAACAGAGGAAGTGGTTTTGGTCTTGTCAGATCTTGTCTCAGAAGTATGTCTTAAGTCGGGCCCGCGGGTAACTATCAAATGTTAACACGCCGATTCAAGGCCTTATAAACATTTTTCCACTTCCAAGTAACTCCTGTGCCAAGGTCCCTCCTCCTCCTCCTCCTCCTCCTCCTCCTCCTCTTCCTCACTCATCTAAATGAACTTTAAAGCTCCTATATCACACAAAACTGACTCTTGTGAGCGTTAAAGCTTCAAAAATAGACCTGGAGTTGTGTTTTGTTTCATTCACACATGTTCGAGTAACACTTTATTATCAGTCTGTCTACATCTCCAAAATGCTCCGCTCCACTTTGTGATGTCATGAAGTGGTAATTTTCAGGTTAGCAGCTCCTTTTACCTTTAGTTCAGTTGAAATAGGCAATTCCAGGACTGAAATCATCCAAATGATTCTAGTGAAGCTGTATAGAGTTTATAAACACAGTGGAGCACTTCC
The DNA here is from genome assembly GCA_019594935.1 of Periophthalmus modestus. NCBI lineage: Eukaryota > Metazoa > Chordata > Actinopteri > Gobiiformes > Gobiidae > Periophthalmus > Periophthalmus modestus. The sequence continues at coordinate 26,010,871 of JAIEZT010001328.1, read as the reverse complement.
TTTATTACCACCTGATGACATCACAAGGTGGGGCAGAGAGAAGAGCTCAGCCTACATATTCAAGGTTTGTGTGTAAACCGTGTGAATGAAACAAAACACAACTCCTGGTCTGTTTGTGATGAGGAAACATTATAACATAGATCAGAAAATAGCGTCACATGGGCCCTTTAAGACCAGGGTGGGCGGAGCTCAGGTACATTTACTTGAGGGGGTATAATGCAATGCTTTCTTGAGTTTCTACCATGTTAAAATGCTGTTTGCTCATCAAAAACATGCCTGGAGTTGTCATTCATGCATGTTTCAGTAATTTAGCAATCTCTCTTGGGCCCTATTCAAACTCTTCCCACGATTAGCTGTAAGATTCTGTCCAAGGCTCCGCCCACAATCCTATGTTACCCATGCGTAAAAATATAAGAACATGACACAAAACTGTTCACGGCAGCCTGACAAACCTGCTGAGATGTGCAGTAGTTTCATTAGTGGGATGCAGCTGATTGTGCTGTGGTAGTGCTCTGAAGGGGGAGTGACTTAGCGCGGAGAGCAAAGCGAGGGGGGTCTCAGAGCGTCAAAAAAGAAACTTATAAAATATGTTAATACGTTGTTTTGGCCGAATATTGACACTTTGCAGTGACAGCACGCTAGGGGTGTTCTACATTTATGTGTATTGCGGAATGTTCAGCAGTTACCATGGTGACACAATACACACATCAGCAAACAGGCCAATAAGGTTTTAGATTATCTGAAAAGTCAATAAAAAATGTAAAATGGATTTAAACAGCACATTTTCAGGAGCCTGTGATCATTATGAGCTCAGGTTTTTTTTTTAAATGTTTAATTTTCAACAAAAAGGTGGGAGTGACAAACTGAAAAACATTTGGCTAATGCTAGCTAGCTTGAGACTGTAACGTTATTTGAGAGGGACTTGTTTAACAGCACAGATCTGCTAAACTCAAGTCAGGTCTTTCTGGTCAGATTGTGCTGAAATAAAGTTCAGATGTCAGTCTAATAAAGCCTCAGACAGAGCATGCCTACAGTTAGCGTCACACAGATGCACAGTATCAGTAACATTTCCAAAATACAATAATCTAGTGATCTAAATGTGTTATGTGCAGCAATAATACTGCACAGAAGTAAAACACCCTATCTTTAAAGAAATGGTACTTTTCAGAGTACTTTTCCAACAGCATACTTTTACTCCTACTTGAGTAATATTTGTATTGGAGTAACAGTACTCTTACTTGAGTAAAAGTCATGGTTCCTCTTCTCTCTGTGAGTCTAAAGTGACTGGAGTTTATGTAACAATATGAAATGATCTGAACATTTGTGTTTCTTGCTCCTTCAGATCTGACTCAGTTTGTCTCATTTTTGCGTCTTTCCTTTAACGAGACCAGATTTTGTGCTTTAACTTCAGATTATAAATTGTTGTAGTTTTCCCAAATACTTTTTAACTCTTACTTGAGCCATTTCTTAGGCCACTCCTTTGCACTTGTACGTGACTGATATTATTTTGAAGTAACGTTGCTTTACTCGAGTACGATGTTTGGCTCCTCTCCTCTGCTTATTAACTGAACTTTTTCCACTTCCAGGATCCCTCCTCCTCCTCTCCGCTGATCTAAATGAAAGCTTTGTGTCCTCGTCACCGCGTAAATGTACTTAAAGAACATTTAGCGTGGGGAAAAAAGAGCATTCCAAACCAGAAATCTGTCTGCACTTGTAAATGAGGGGTTTATGGGAAAGGCACACTTCACTGACACATAGTTACTTCATATGGAGACGTTGGACTTGAGGGAAAGTTGCAATAGAATCGGTAAATCATGCATTAATATTTGTGCAGTGGTTTTGTAATAACATTGTTCGGGACTCAAATGGCTTAATTTACTTTCTTTTCTCCTTGTTGTTGTATAAGGGGCAGCAGGTCTTAACTTTCTCTCTGAGATTGGCAGCTCAGTCCCAGCTCTGACCGGTGCGTGCTGCCATTATTCCATTGTGCAAGACACTTCACTTCTGTTGTAATAGGCAGTTAAGGTACAGGAAAAGTCATTCTCTGCATTTGACCCATTCTTCAGCCTCTGGAGCAACCCGTGAGGAGCGGAGAGCTACTGCAGTACAGCGCTCAGGGGCCCATCTGCAGATCTAGAGCTAGTCTGGGTCAGGACTGACTTAGCTGCAGGGTTTGATCTGTTGTGCGTGTTTGAGTCGATGGGGGAAACCGGAGCGCCCAGAGAAACCCACCCAGACACAGGAAGAACATGCAAACTCCACACAGAAAAATAACCTGGATAGCCTGGGAATTGAACCCAGAAACCTCTTAGCACTTAGAACAGTAGCTTACCACAAGAGTGAAAGAACATCGCCTGCAGTGCTGTGCTTTGAGAGTACTTTTCAGGGTAGCTTTCAGACTCCAGACTTTTACTTCTACTTTAGTAATATATTTCATGTAACAGTACTCTTACGTAAAAGCCCTAGACAAAAGTTTGTGTTATTCTTCTTTACGTAAGTCTACAGATGCCAAAACTTGAAACAGTGGCCTAACAGCAAGAAGGTTCGCCCAAACCTTTCTGTTTGGAGTTTGCATGTTCTTCCTGTGTCTGGGTGGGTTTCTTCCAGGATTCTGTTTTCCCCATCAACCCAAAACATGCAGAAAAGGTCAAATCCTCCAGCTGAGGTACTCCTGACCAACACTAGAAGTTGAAGATCTGGAGATGGGTCCCACGGCTGAGGACACGTTTCTTTATGAGGATGAGAAAGGTGTAACCGAACTTAAATGGACACTTTATTTCCTTGTCCTTGTTCAATTCATAATGCATCTAATTTCTTTTAAAAATGTAGGAATGAAGTCTGTCGCTGCCCCACCGCCTCATAATCCCTCATCAATTCACATTTTTCATTCACTGACACCCCGCAGCCTCCATCGTTTCCCCATTAAAGCCGTGTGATAATTGTCTTTCATCGTTACCATAGCGTCGGGATCACATTACGATGTATAGATCAGCCTCTGGATCCTGGAGCCCCGGTCGATCCTGGAGGTCCCAGAGGTGAACATCATTAGACCCGATCGTCCAGTCCAGTGGAAATCCATACTCTGATGGATGAGCATTACTGACACATGACACTGGATATGAGCAGGACGCTGCTGCTGTGGGCTCCATGCGTGTTTTGTAATACCATCTTTATAGAGAGGAGGTCTGAGGTTAGATTCCCAGAGCGTGAAGGCCTTTGGGAGTTGAGCTTGCCTCCTTAACACTAAAGCTAATTCTGTTGTAGCCCGCATGAAGCGTATTCTATAACATTTTTTATTTTAAACTTGTAAGAATTGTCACTATATGAAGCTTTAGGATATATTTTATACATAGACAAATACATTTTTATTTTAAACTCACCTTCAGAGAAAGGTTTGATACCTTTTGCTAATTTGAATGCCAGAAAACAAACCTGCCTTGGTACTTTGATCGGACTTCGGTGAAAAAATATTTTGTTGTCCACTCCATATTAAACACTCAGACTCACTATCCACTTTTCTTTTCTTTGATAAGAGAGTAATACAAGGTTGATGTAACTGAAGTGTGCCACATTCGAGCCGAATTAATAAACCCAACGGGCCGTATGTGGCCCCTGGACCGTAGTTTGCCCACCCCTGATTTAGAGTGACTCATGCATGTTTGAGTAATGTTTAATCTCCTATATCCAAGACGTCATTGCTCTGTTCAAATCCCATTTTCACTGCAGCTCTGTACTTTGTTCTCCAGTTTTATTTTCTTAATCGGTGATTTGTGTTTTTTTAAAGTCGTTTTAGATGAATATTGCATTTTAAAATGTCCACATGACAACATAATGATGGTAGATTATAACTATATCGCAGACATGAGCACAGCATGTCCTCTTTATGAACGAGTTAAGTGCAGAGGACACATTTGGGGACAGTAAAGTGTCGTCTCTCATCACTTTACATGATCTTTGTCCAGAACTCTGCCAAGGTTAGGTTTCCATGAAGACGAGCAGGTGACCAAGAGGCAGGTCAGCTCTGTGGAAAGAAAGAAACATAGTAGTGCCCCGCAACTTCACTGTTAGCATCATTACTTCCTGTCCAACTGTGTCTCTATGAGGTTTTTGCAAAGTCACGGAAAAAAATGCATTAAAATGAATAAATATTTAAAGATCAGGCCATGGACAGGGAGTGTGTGAGAGTGTGTGGATGTCACTGACAACATGTTAAACCCGACACAAATACAATGAATTCTTCACCAGAGGACGCAAAGAGAGGCGTTTTTTGTCTTAATGCTAATGCTAGTGCTCATTTTGAGGCATAATATTAAAATAACACCATAATTTGAAGTATTCTACATTTAAAAACTATCACAGAGTCTTTATTTTAATGCATTTTTCACTATATCTTCAGAAAGTGGTGGCATTATTCAACCCTAAAGACGTGAGAACTTTAAACCATAAGCTTAATATGTCGAGTTTCTGCAGCCAACCCCAACACATGATAATAAAGTTCAACATTTGTGGATCAGAAGTTTGGATATTTCTCTCAAAAACATAAATCTCCTGTAGTTAGACCCTGATCTCCATCTGAAACGACGACTTCATCTGTTGAACTTATGCATCTTGGTTCTCGGTGCAAAAACTCCCCACTTAAAGGCACGGTTCACACTGGAAAAAGCGCAGTTTACCAGTCACCACGGCGTAAATCCAGGTGAGCGTGACAGCTTTACGGGCCCATTGTTACCCCCCGTGTGAAAGGGGCAAGCGGGGTTGGAAGGTCGCCAATCTACCGGAGGATCTGAGCTGATGGAGAGCCCAGACAGGAGCCATACACGGTTCTGAACTGTACTTTTCAAAAATTCTACTCGAGTTAGAGTTTGGAAGTAACAATAGGTTGTGCTTATCTGATGCCATAAAAAATTGAAACGTCAGCTGTTGGAAATTGAGGTGAAGGGCAAAATAAGAAGTGACTAATTATGTCACTGTCACAGCTCTCATCTTATTGTCTCAAAAGGAGAGAGAATCAAATTTTGGACAATGCTCATGATCAAACGCTAATCATGACATAGCAGTACAAGAACCAAGACTAAACCTGGTGTAAAATGTACTGGATATAAGGTAAGGTATACTTTTTTATGTGGGCATATCATGTGGGCGTCCTCTGTGTTGGACCCGTACGTCAGTGCTGCTGGGGCAACCTGTCAGGAGGACTTCGTATCTCCAGACGTGTCAGGACGACCTCAGTTGGGGAATCAGCCTTTGGTGCATAATGTGATGAGAAAACTACAGGAAAACCTTGCTTTTCAAATCCAGACTGATATCCCTGTGTATTTTTTTATACAGATTGAGATCAGTCTGGTCCATGTCCTCCGCTGCATCTCAAACCTGGACAAACGGGATCGTCCAATCAGATTTGTTTTTGTCTTAGCTCATTAGTCACATACTTATAGTAACACTGTTCATCTAAATCAGTGACGTTTTGCTGCATTTATTGTCATGAATTGAATGAGTCTATGTGTATGTAAATGTATGTATGTGTATAGTATATATTCATGTGTTTATGTGTATGTATATTTATGTATATTTATGTATATATATGTATTCATTTTTTAAACTAAATAGGAAGCTTAAACAAGGCATGTAATGTATGTTCTAATGGAAGACCAGGGGTGGGATTTAATAGGTTTTCTTCTTCCCACTGCTTTTCAAGCTTGTAAAGGGACAAATTTGTGAGGTGTGGTTTAGGTTTGCCTGGTATATGTGCTCGAAATGAATTTTTAAAAAACCATAAACAACAATAACAACAAAAACCCTGTGATTTACAAATAAAATCACACTTATCTCACCTGAAATTAAAGGTTTTCTGATCTGTTCTAATGCCGTTTCCTCATCACAAATGTTGTTTCATTCACACGTTTAACACACAGACCCTAATATTTAGGCTGAGTTCAGAAAACACTCTGTTCCACCTTGTGATGTCATCATGTGGTAATACAGGAAGTGCTCCACTGCGTTTTAAACTCCACACACCTTCATTAGAATCATCGGGATAATTTCAGCCCTGGAATTTCCGATCTCTACTGAACAAAAGATAAAAGGAGCCGTTAACTTGAAATTTACCACTTGATGACATCACAAGGTGGAACAGAGCAAGCGTGTCCTGGTGTGACTGTTCTTTATTTGTGATGGTAACACTGATGTCCTTGTGTGAGATGACAGTCAGATAATCACACCTCTGCTCACCCGCATGTGTGGGACCACAGAGAGTCCCATGTGGGGAAGTCACATGTTCATGTCTGTGTGGAGATGTTCACCACTGATAAACTGGGATGTGGGTGAGTCGTGTTGGTGCTTTTCTGACCCCAGGATCCAACTGACGTCTCCAGCGGTGAATCACGGACCAAACTGGAACAGCCTGTGAGAGAACATTTGGCATGAGAGAAAGAGACTCGCTGATTCAGAACCGGCGACCTCCACGAGCTGCTCAAATGAAGATACACCAAGTGAAGGCAACGCACGTCCACTGATACTTCACAGGGACAGCGCAGTGGAGGTGTTCTACATGGACGTCTATGGTGGAATGTTCAGCAGTTCCCATGGTGACATAATGCACACATTAGCAAACAAAGCCAAAGTTTTTAGATTGTCTGAAAACTCAAGGAAAAATACTGTTTCACTGTCCTGTTTAGGTGTTTGATTTTCAACAAAAGAGGTGAGAGCGACGAGCTGAGAAACTGTTGGCTAATGCTAGCTAGCTTCAGGCTGTAATTATATCCGTGACAGACTTGTTTGTCAGCACAAATCATCTCACCTGTTGTAGTTCCAACTAAGTTGGCTTTTCCTGGTCAAATTGTGTTAAAACAAAACTCAGATTAAAGCCTAACAAAGCCTCAGACAGAGCAGTGCCCCTAGTTAGCATCACATGATGTTTTATATTAAGGTCTTGTTTTTGTCTCTATCTGCGTTTTCTCTTGTCCAGTCATCTCCAGACCCTGCTGGGAGCTAGAACCTTCCAGGGTCCGCTTCCGACCCCTCGAACGGGACGGTGCGGCTCACTTTGGACCGTGGAGACACTCGCGGGTCGCACCAATCCGCTCCAAAGTGAACCAGAGAAAACAGGGCTACAGGGGCTGTGTTCGTGGCCCTTGCACATCTGAGTTATGCAGAGGAACATGTCCCAGTATACGTCCTTTTTACCTCCCTGCTCAATAATACATGTCACTTTGATGCTGACTCACATCTCCACAGAGGTGACTACACATCCCAATCTGCATCGTTATCCCTGGTGAACTCTGCACACCTCTGTGGGGGTCAATAGTCGCTTTGTCTCCATCCTCCCCTTTTCTTTCTCTCCTTTCTTCTTTATCTCTGCATTTGTTTGATCCCGGGAGGTCATCAGTCCCTCTAATGTTTGTCCTCGCACAAAGACGGGGTTAATATGTCTCAGCCTTTTGTCAAAACCACTCGAAGTACAAGCTGCTAACTGCTAACCTGCATTTCAAGTCGCACCAGTGCTACCACATCTCTCCCTCCGTGTGTCTGTGTAATGGCTTTCCCTCCTCTCGCCTCATATTTTAAACTGACATCAGTGACATCAGTATTTGGAAGAAAATACCTGTACTTCCGGAGAGCGTGTACTAGCTTGTCGGGCAGATCAGAGATGACTTACGAGAATTCAGAGAAAGTTGGCGAGCGTTAAGAGAGAGAGAGGGAGAGAGGTGTGACGGAGCAATAAATTTGGAGGGAAAGATTGGAGTTAACAGGAAGTGAGCCTGGTTGGTTTAAAGTCGCACTATGTAGGCGCTGGACCTGATTTTTCATCTTTAAACGTGAAAAACAGAATTTATTCATTTTAAACAGTTCACGGTGGTCCAAAAGTTACTCCTCACTTACCTCCTGCATTCTGAGCATCATTATTCACCACGATGAGTTTATAAGCACTTTTCACAGCTCTCAGCTAACAACAGCTAGCATGCTAACGTACACTTCCTGTTGATCAGACAATAAACGTTTCATAATTAGATGCAGGGGCAAGATGCATTTTGCTCAGATATAAGGGAAAGTGTTCATAGAATAAGTCTGAGTCGTTTTACGTGTGGGAGAAGGTCCAGGCTCATGTCCAAAATTATTACCATGATAAAAAATAATAAAAAACTAAATTTAAAAAAATCAAAAAAATCTGAGAATTGGACTGAAATTGGACTGAAATTGGAAGATATTTGAACAATTTTAACCCTTCTAGAAAAACTACAATTCTTGCTTTAATGGTACACTACTATGGGTAACTTGTCTGGTGGAGTGTTTCCACTTATTAATTGCCGGGAATATTCCACAATACGGCATTAAACATACATATTTTGCTTTTTTTTTTTTTTTTTTTATTGCTCAAAATGCCTCAACAAACATGCATTCTTACTGTAAGCAAGGTTGCCAATCCACAAATCTGACTTGTAGCTTGGCCATGGAGACGTATAAGTTTAAAGGGCTTGTATTAATCTGTTTTCTCATCGATGTTATAATGTCGTTTCCTCATCACAAAACAGACCTGGAGTTGTGTTTTGTTTCATTCACATGTTTAACACACAAACCCTGCACATTTAGGCTGAGTTCTTCTCTCAGACTGAAAACTGTTCCACCTCGTGATGTCATCATGTGGTAATACAGGAAGTGCTCCACCGTGTTTTTAACCTCCAGTCCTGGAATTACTAATCTCTACTGAACAAAAGGTTAAAGGAGCTGTTAACTTGAAAACTACCACCTGATGACATCACAAAGTGGAACAGAGCATTTTGAGCATGTAGCCAGACTAATAAGGAAGCATCACTCAAACATGTGTGAATGAATTTTTTTGATGGTAACATGGCTAACAGCTCCGAAGAGTCAATTTTGTGTAATACAGGACCTTTAATGCTATTCTGCGGAACATTCTAGATCAGACTGTGGTCCATGGTCCAAGTGTTTTCTTAATTTAAAGTCAGTTATTCGTGCTGTAGTCCTGTTTTGTCCTCTGTTATCGGCCTGGTTTCGATCTGATCTGGTGAGACTCTGGAGACAAAATCATTTCTAAAGTGGTTCTTGGTGTCTTCTGTACAATAGTAACTTTCCGACTTGTGAGAATTCTTAGAGAGTCTGAGTCCGAGGTGCCAGAGATCGTAAATCTAGCTAATATATTGGTGTTGACAGGAAGTAAACGTTGGCACCGCTGCTCTAAACAGGAAGTCACACAAAATGGCCGCCTCGGTGCTGTAGTATTTGTGTTTAGGATGAGTGATTTTTCCTGTTCGCCTCAGACACTTGGCCCATAACTCTGAGGTTAACAATGTCCCTGCAGCTGACAGCGCAGAGCCGTATATCTGCACTGCGTCTGCGACTGTGTACTCAGACCTCGCAGTATTTATGTATTTGTACTATACTTAAAGCGGCACTATGTAGCTGTTCTGGAGAGGGGTCTGCCACATAGAAACACGCTTCCTCTCTGTGAGCTGGGTCGCCTCTCCACAGATCTGACCTGAAACTATGGTAACACTTTATGATACTACACAGTTTACAATGTTAAAGTAACTTCCACGATAAAAGAGAGACCACTGTGTTCATCTAAAACGACTTTATAAAAGAGACAATCCGCTGTGTTAGAAAACTTTGGTGTTCAGTGGGACGTCGGTGTAAGCTCATGGTCAACAGCCGTGCAGCAGAAAAAAAAAAAAGTTCCAAAATGACTCCAAATCCGACGAGTATCACCGATAAAAAAATTGGAGAATGGAGCTTAACAGTGACCAAACCGCAGTTCAGGAGCTAAATACACCATATATTTTTCTTGGTGAGCTCGGTGATGATCAGCTCTGTGGAACTAATGAGCACAAGACCTCATTTCATTTCAAATCTGTTCTGAAACTTTATTAAAATATTTGGACTTAAAACAGCCGTGTTATGGATATTAGTTAGCATGTGGCTGGTTAGCAGTGGTGGAAGAAGTTCTCAAGAAGAAGTTTGTTACTTAAGTAAAAGTACAGATACTGGAGCAAAACAAATACTCAGGCAAAAGTAAAAGTATCACATGAAAATATTCAAATTCCCATTTAGAAATGTATTTAAGAGTAAAAAGTGAAAAAAAAAATGTAAAAGCTTAAAATTTAAAGTCTTTGAAAATTAAAAATTAAAAAAACTTCAAATTTTTTACTCAAACTATGAAGTTGATAAAAAATAAACCCTCAGCCTTTTCAGCAGGTCTCCGACAATAAAAAAAAAAACAACTTTTACTTAGAGTAGAAAGCACAGATACTGCTCTCAAATATAGTGCAGTAAAAGTAAAAAGTATCCACTTTAAAGCACATAGCTGGTTAACACGTAGCTTGTTAGTTTGTAGCTGGTTAGCACGTAGCTGGTTAACACGTAGCTAGTTAGCACGTAGCTGGTTAGCACATAGCTGGTTAACACGTAGCTGGTTAGCACGTAGCTGGTTAACACATAGCTGGTTAGTATGTAGCTGGTTAGCACATAGCTGGTTAACACGTAGCTGGTTAACACGTAGCTGGTTAGTATGTAGCTGGTTAGGACGTAACTGGTTAACATGTAGCTGGTTAGTATGTAGCTGGATAGCACGTATCTGGTTAGCACGTACCTGGTTAGCACGTAGCTGGTTAGCACGTAGCTGGGTAACACACAGCTGGTTAGCACGTAGCTGGTTAACACGTGGCAGGTTAGCACGTAGCTGGTTAACACGCAGCTGGTTAGCACGTAGCTGCTTAGCACGTAGCTGGTTAGCCTCTGCAATGCCTTTGAACATTTAATATTTGAATTTTGCGAAACATCTATGGAAACCTGAGCAGATGGTCTGTGTGGGCCTGCATGAAGGACGTCACAGTGGGCGTGTCCGTCACAGTGGGCGTGTCCGTCACAGTGGGCGTGTCCGTCACAGTGGGCGTGTCCGTCACAGTGGGCGTGTCCGTCACAGTGGGCGTGCACAGGTGGAGGTGAAAATGGGGGTAGATCAGAGCAATGATGTCTTGAAAACAGGAGAATACAGATTACTCAAACATGAATCACTCTGAACTACTCACACATCAGTACATCAATATCAAACCTCAGCTCTAACGGGTGAATTCTTCTGTGACAGCGGGTTGGGTTAAAGCCACAATGTGTGACTTTTATAGTGAGTCTGTGCCCGTGCCTGAGCGTGTGGGTTATCCTGCGTGTGCGCTGACAGGTGAGTGGGTGGAAGGTGAGTGATGAGCAGAGCTGTCTCTCACTTAGGCCGACTGACAGATGTTCACTTTACTCTGATAGTATTCATAATTCAATACTGTGGAATCATTATGTGCTAAAAGTGTTAAAAATGAAAGAGAAGGACGCAGCAGCAGGCGTCGCAGTGCATTTTAAAGGTCCTATATTACTCAAAATGGACTCCTGTGAGCTTTAAACCATGTTATAATGTTGTTACCTCTTCACAAACAGACTTGGATTTGTGTTTTGTTTCATTCACACATGTTTGAGTAACACTTTATTATTAGTTTGTCTACATCTCCAGAGCTCCCACAGATGAATGCTGTCGCTGTGTCCTTGGGCAAGACATGTAACCCACCTCACGCCCCCAGGATAAAGACATGGACTAAGTGAGTGTGACGTCACCCACAGCGTTCGGCTCCAGTCAAATGAAGCTTATCGAGGTATAGGGGCCGATCTGGAGTCAAGTTCCACATTTGGAATTCTGACAGTGAGTATCATAGCAACCAAAGAGCCAATCCAGAGCGACAGTGTTGAAGGTAACGCCCCTTCCCGACCTTCACGCTGGTTTAGCTGGAGGCGGTGGTGAAGCTGGCCTGATGTGGTCGAAGTAGGAGGTAGATTCCCAGTTACCAAAATTTATTACCCCAAATATTTATGATAAGTTGGATATTGAAAACCTACTGGAAATGAACAAATGTGTGAATAAACAAAATTATGGTGATATTAAAGGGACAATGACCCACTTTGTCACAAGCGGGCACTTAGCAACACTGTCAATCAAACCTGTTGCTAACGGTAGTGGGAGCGACTCAACTAAAGCAAAAGCAACCAAAATAAAAAAAAAAAAAAACTAACTAAGACTGAGTTACCCTGCTTATATACCCTCTCAAACCAGAAGATAGACACCATTTACTTCGCAGGTACGACAAGTACAACTTTAGCCGGATCTCATCATACACTTGAGGGCCGAAATCCCTTTAACTCAAAAAGGGTTTAAAATAAAACTATAAGCACTTAAACACTGAAACAAATACACAAAGACATTGAAACAAATTTAAAAAACATGGTCCGGCCCACGACCAAACCCAAGCCTTTAAAAATGTCCGACATAGGACACGCCCCTCTGTGTCTGGACCATGTGGAGAGTCAGATAAGACTAGTTGCTTGTGTTGTAAATGAAGGTAACTTTTACATTTAACCAAACGAAATATCTTTAAAGTAATTGGCGATTATCTTAAACTAACTGAAAAACAAAACCAGCCCGGAATAGTTATGGCTAGTTGGATTTACAAATGTGTGAATAAACAAAATTATGGTGATATTACAGGGACAAAGGAGGGCACTTAGCAACACTGTCAATCAAACCTGTTGCTAACGCTAGTGGGAGTGACCTCAGGAAAGAAGATGCCTGATTTGCCTGTTATTAATTTTCATATGTTGCTTTACAGACACGATATCAGGATCATGTAGGGCGGGTTAATACGAACATTTTAAGACCAAAATGACGAGTCTGACCGCAGCAGTTACGCAGAGAGGGGCCACAGTTTTTCAATAGAAAGTGAACCGAAGCCAGAGTCAATGGAGCCGATGGATATAGCAGGTTAGCTATGTCCATGTCCATGTCTGGGACTATCTTACCTGGAGGCCCGCACCCTGAACCCTCTTGCTGTGAGAGTGTTAGCCGCATAGACCCAGCTCTGAAACGCCAGTGACCACAGTCCCTTTGACACAGCGCCCCCTGCCTGTGACCTTATGACTGTCACACCAAACAAACCGCTCTATAAATATCCGTCTCATACCAACACGAGAGCAGCAGAGGAGGATTGCATAACCTCACACCGGTCACCATGGCGACGTGTACAGTATTAATGTGGTGTCATTACTGTAATTATGGGATGTCGCTTAGAAGTGGTTTATTGCACCTTGAGGATGTGGGACTACTTTTCTTGAGAAATACTGCTACGACTGAGAATTACTGTACTGCTGCACCAGATTCAGTGGAAACACGGTATGAGATACTAGACTATTATACTGTTACATTTACTCAATTACATTTACCAGAGTAACGCTTTTAATAATAAATGCTTTTCTGAGTAGTTTTCAGACACTATATTTTTTACTCCTACTTGATAATTTTTTGACAGGGCAACAGCACTCAGGTACAACAGGTACAATTAGTAACATTCTGGAGTTGGATGTCAGCTTCAGAACATTTTCCTTGGAGATAGAGAAGAAAATTAGTCTATTTTTTTGGCTAAAAAGTTACATTCTGTGGCTGTAAGTAACACACAGTGTAAGTCACATATGGGAGAAGTGTCTTGCCCAAGAGCTGGAATCCAACTGCCAGTGCACCTTTAAGTTTCACTAATACTAAAAATGACCCAAATGCATAAGTATAACCTTAAACAATGTTCTTTTGACATAATAAAAGCTTAGATTAGACCGCTGTCCGTATTTAATCATAAAGCCTTTAGTTGTTTTGTTGAACGAGGATGTAACGCTGGAACGATGTTAAAATAAATTAGCTCGGTTTTTACATTTTTAAGACTGCAAAATCTGGTACAGCACCTTTAAAATCAGATGTAAACAAGTGATATTCTTCCAGGCAGGGTTGTTGGGGGTCCCTGGTTGTCGTCACGGCGATGCTCCTCGTCCCCGTCCCGTTGTAGACCCTCTCGGGGGACTGTGACGGGTGTGGTATTGACAGGTGCAGGGAGGTGTCCTGTCACACAGAGCTCCCACAGGAGCAGAGGAGACAGGAGCACGTCAGGTGTAACATCCACATTTACAATTCAAACCAGACCAGTCCCAGTGGAGTGTGTCAGGACTGGGGGACGCTGGTTCTAGTGGTGATGCTAACGAGAGCTTTACTCTGCACTATTGACTCTACTGTTTAATTAAAGGAGCTGCATGAGATCTGAGCTCTGAAAAGTATTAGGACTACATCTGAACCTGTGTCCAGAGCATTAACCTGCAGACAGAGACACATACAACAAGTGTGTCTCATTCTTAGTTTATGGACAGGCCTGTAAAGCTCAGAACCTCCAGAATTCACCCACTGAGCTCCAGAGGCTGCACTAGCACTGAGTCATGAATAGCTGCAGGTGCTGAGGTTAAAGTAGTGACCATTCAGATCAGAGAGAGGCATTTTGGATTCAAACCAACTGGATTTCAGCACTGAAACTGGCAACACAAATGAGAGATTCACATGAGGCTAATTCTGGTTTTTGATTGAAAAATTTTCTTGAGAACCCCACTCTGAATTAAAATATAAATAAATGTCCAGTGTTTTGTAATTAAGAATAAATGAGCGTTACAAAACTATATTTGATTTGAACATGTTCACCTCGTGTTTGGGAGTCAGGTCATGTTTATGAGATTTAAAATCAAACTCTTACATACAGGTCTGTTTCCTTTAATTAATGTGATCAATCAAATTCCATCCATCCATTTTCTTCCACTTATCCGGGGCCGGGTCGAGGGGGCAGCAGTCTAAGCAGGGACTCCCAGACTTCCCTCACCCCAGACACATCCTCCAGCTCCTCCGGTCTCGGGTCCTCGGGTCTTCCCCGGGGCCTCCTCCCGGTGGGACATGCCCAGAACACCTCCCTAGGGAGGCGTCCAGGAGGCATCCTGAGCAGATGCCCGAGCCACCTTAGTTGGTTCCTCTCGTCGTGAAGGAGCAGCGGCTCTACTCCGAGCTCCTCCCGTGTGACTGAGCTCCTCACCCTGTCTATAAGGGTGCGCCCAGCCACCCTGTGGAGGAAACCCATTTCGGCCGCTTGTATCCGCGATCTTGTCCTATCGGTCATGACCGATAGCTCATGTCCATAGGTGAGGGTAGGAACGTAGACTGACCGGTAAATCGAGAGCTTTGCCTTTCGACTCACCTCGTTCTTTACCACAACGGACCGATACAGCGACCGCATCACTGCCAATGCTGCACCGATCCGCCTGTCAATCTCGCGGTCCATCCTTCCCTCACTCGTGAACAAGACTCCTCCACTTGAGGCAAAGACTCCCCACCCACCCAGAGAGGGCAAACCACCTTTTTCCGGTCGAGAACCATTGGAGGAGCTGATTCTCCTGGGAGCTATGTTGTCGGGGGCTTCATGCCCCTGGTAGGGTCACCCATGGCAATCAGGTCCAGGGGGACGGGTCAGACTAAGAGCGGTTCAAAAGCCCTTTATGATGAGAGAAGACCAAAGGCCAGGACCGGCGTCACCGGGGCCCCACCCTGGAGCCAGGCCTGGGGTGGGTGCTCGAGAGCGAGCGCCTGGTGGCCGGGCCTTTCCCCACGGGGCCCGGCCGGGACCAGCCCGAAGGAGCGACGTGGGGCCAGCCTCACGTAGACCCACCACCCGCGAGAGGATCCGTAAGGGGCCGGTGCATAGAGATCCTGGGGGCAGTCGACGGCGGAGGCCCTGACGACCGGATCTCCGGACATGGAGACTAGCTCTGGGGACATGGAATCAATCAAATTGTAAAACATGTTTCAAATAGATATATTTTATTTATGCACAAAATGAGGTGACGTCAAACTAATATATGACTCCATGCACTAGTTTTAATGCCTTTTAATACAAAACTCATTTGTATCGTTATCAGATGGATCAAGATACAGTACATGCCATAGCATTACTTGTAACTGTAATTTCATGTGAGAGAGACTTGTTTAAAAGTACACATTAGTATAGACAAAGCAGAAGCAGAGCAGTTGATGACATCAGCTGCAGTGTTTCAGTCATCACTCCTGTTTGGACTTGGTTTAGACCCAATTAACTGCAAGAAAAATCTAAAATAAGACTTAGTTGGTTCCGTTTGGTCCTGTTTTATTTGTACCTGTGTTTTTCACCCTGCTCTGCTCATTTCCCTTCACTGTTCTCAGAAACAACAGCTTATGCACATGACTGTATATTTTTCCACTTCCACATGAACAGCTCTGTTGATGTTTTTTGGAGGTCAGACTCAAACGCGCTGTGCAAGAATAACTTCAAAATGTACATAGGATGTGTACTGGGACTACTTTTCTCCAGCAGCGGGGAGCGAGGTTACGTTGTCTGGAGTCGTGAGCTGCCAGACAGGTCCAGGGTGCTCCATCTGCCAGGAGACGGAGGAGAGAGACGCGTCGCCACGGAAACGCCGGAACATGTCTGAAACTCCACAGGAAAGATGAAAGTGATCAGGAACACAGATGGTGGAGCGGAAGATTCCATTATGTAATGAGGTGGGTGGTGTGGGAGTCGTTTTGGATTTTTCGAGTTTTTTTTCCTGGTTTAGTACTTGTTTAGTCCTGGTTTAGTCCTAGTTCAAACCTGATTTAGTCCTAGTTCAGTCCTGGTTTAGTTCTGGTTTAGTACTTGTTTAGTCCTAGTTTAGTCCTGGTTTAGTCTTAGTTCACTCCTGCTTTAGTGAAGTCCTTGTTTAGTCCTGATTTAGGCCTAGTTCAGTCCTGGTTTAGTCCTGGTTTAGTACTTGTTTAGTCCTGGTTTAGTCCTGGTTTAGTACTTGTTTAGTCCTGGTTTAGTCCTAGTTCAAGCCTGATTTTGTCCTAGTTCAGTCCTGGTTTAGTTCTGGTTTACTACTTGTTTAGTCCTAGTTTAGTCCTGGTTTAGTCCTGGTTTAGTCTTAGTTCACTCCTGCTTTAGTGAAGTCCTTGTTTAGTCCTGGTTTAGTCCTAGTTCAGTCCTGATTTAGGCCTAGTTCAGTCCTGGTTTAGTCCTGGTTTAGTACTTGTTTAGTCCTGGTTTGGTACTTGTTTAGTCCTGGTTTAGTCCTAGTTTAGTCCTGGTTTAGTCTTAGTTCACTCCTGCTTTAGTGAAGTCCTTGTTTAGTCCTGATTTAGGCCTAGTTCAGTCCTGGATTAGTCCTGGTTTAGTCCTGGTTTAGTCCTGGTTTAGTACTTGTTTAGTCCTGTTTTAGTCCTGGTTTAGTTCTAGATAAGACCTGGTTTAGCCCTGGTTTAATCCTGGTTTAGTACTTGTTTAGTCCTGGTTTTGTCCTGGTTTAGTCTTAGTTCACTCCTGCTTTAGTGAAGTCCTTGTTTAGTCCTGGTTTAGTCCTAGATAAGACCTGGTTTAGACCTGGTTTAGTCCTGGTTTAGTCCTGGTTTAGTTCTAGTTTAGACCTGGTTTAGTCCTGGTTTAGTACTTGTTTAGTCCTGGTTTAGTTCTAGATAAGACCTGGTTTTGTCCTGGTTTAGTCTTCGTTCACTCCTGCTTTAGTGAAGTCCTTGTTTAGTCCTGGTTTAGTTCTAGTTTAGACCTGGTTTAGACCTGGTTTAGTCCTGGTTTAGTCTTAGTTCACTCCTGCTTTAGTGAAGTCCTTGTTTAGTCCTGGTTTAGTTCTGGTGAAGTTTGGATTAGTCCTGTTTTAGTCCCAGTTTAGTCCTTGTTTAATCCACATTTAATACCTGATTCTTGAGTTAGGCCCAGTTTATTCTAGAGGCTTGTTAAATTTTAAGTATTCTAAGATAATATTCTTGTGTTGTTCTAGGGCAAATAATGGTACAAATAAATAAGGCCAGATAAATCCCAAAGCAAACACACCTGTACTGAAATAAAAGGGTTTATCATAGCTTTTTTTATTGGCTGAAATGTTCCGCAGTAGAGCTTTAATTTACAGGCTCTAGTGGAAATAAGATCCAGTTTACAAAGCGTGAATAATGCATAAACAGGACCATGACCAGAAGAGCGTATCACTATTGTCCCTGTCCTGTCATTGATCACCGTTCTGTTCATCGATGTGCATTTATTATAATAGAAGGCCTTTGTGTACGCGGAACAGTGACAGGGACCAGTCTTACCCTACAGCCCCGCGACCTTTGACCCAGGCACGAGGTCACACCCCCAAGCCCCTCTCCCCTTCCCCTCCTCCTCCTCAGCAGCCCTCCCACCGCACTCCCCTCGTGGGCCGACCGTAGCTCCAGCCCCGCCCCTCCAATCCACATCTGAAGACGCGGTTGTGTTTTAATTAAGGGATCTGTCTTATGCTAACGGTAAATGGTCACACGCATTTATATATGGGTTAAATGTCTTGCCCAACAACACAACAACAGCAGTCATCTGTGGGAGCCGGAACCGTTCGATGAGGTTTATGTCAAGAGTCGGATTGGAACCGCCAACCTTTAGATCAGCGGACAAACACGCTACTGTCTGAGGTACTACCTGCGTCATGCTAATCTGACTTATGGAAATATAATATTGTTTCCTCGTCAACAACTGCGCTTCATTTAAAGTGGTTGTACTAGATTTTTTTCATGCAATAAAGTACTTTTTTTTTTTTTTTGCGGTTTTAGGGTCATAACGAGACCTCAATGCTCTGCCCACATCTAATTCTAAAGTGTTTTAATCACCTATGAACCAAGAAGTTCGTCGTTAGCAAACAAGTTGTTAGCTTTACTCTGATGTCAAAAACTGGGCTCTTTAATTTAGTTGTGAAAAGCCCTTTTAAACTCATTGTAGTGAATAATTAGGATGTTCAGAGCGCTTAAGGTAAATAAGGAATGTCTGTGTGTAATCCCCAGTCCAGGTGTGATTCCAATTAAAAATTTTCCTTCCTATCAAAATCTTTAGCTCGTAGGAGTGAAGACATTTTTTTCTCTGACTGCTCTCTGAACTTCACTGTCTTCAAAGGAGTAGCATCCTTTGAGCTGGAGATGCCAGCACTGGGGTTGAGCTGCTTGGTTGTGGTACATTTCTTAGGAGCTGTTTCGTTTGGAGTAACGCTCACTAAACTGCAGGAATTGAATATTCAATTCAATTCAATTTATTTTTGTAGAGCCCAAAATCACGACAGCAGTCGCCTCTTAGGGCTGAACATGAGAGTTGAAAAACCAACAGAATTAGAAAATCAACAGTAAACAGAAACAGACAAAGCAAATTTAGAAACAGACAAGCAAAAATTGTTCCAGAACATCCCCTGTCTTTAACCCTCCCGGCTCTCAAAAACCATTGGGAAAAGGAGAAACCTCGAGGAGAACCACAGTGAAGGAGAGATCCACTCCCATGGACGGACAGGCTCTGAACTTCCAGGACTAAGGCGCATCTTCAAAGGAGAGTCCATTCGGGTCTTCTGAGATGGCCATCACAGCACGATGGGGGCGATCTAGGGTCCAGCCATCACCGGACGGTCAGGTGTCTAGGGTACATCCTCTTAACGAGCTGTTTAGATCAGCGGCCAGGCATCTGAAACTCACTGAGGGGAGTGGGACAGCGGACAACATGTGAATAGCAATGAACAGACTGAATAGACACATTACCTTGTTTATGGCTCAGGGTTTTGTCATTTGGGTGAAACAGTTTTTGTCTTAGTGTTTGTAGATTTGAAATAGACAGGAATCTCAAACTGTCCAAAAATTCTCTGAAGTTTTTCCGACACACCCGCTGTGTGAGGAATGGTACCACCTTTCCTTCTGGGGTCAGATTCCCTGTTGTCCTGTTTTTTTAGCTCTCTTAAATCGCTTGAAGGCCCATTTTGGATATCCACAAGCAGAAAGGGCTTTCGTTCCTCCTTCACTTTTCCCTCTGTGTCGTAGAGTAAGGATAACTCCGAGTTTGTGCTGCAGTGGATGGTGTGAATCGAACAGACTTTCCTGCAGACTTCTACCTGGAGTCAGTGAGGAATAATTTTGGACTTTGCACTGCAAACCGTTTAAATGAACTAGTTCTGTTTGTCATGTCTTTAAGATGACACAAACTTGAAGGGCCACAGTGCTTTACTCATACTCATACTTGGAACCTTGTGATGTCATCAGGTGGTAATCCAGAAAAGGCCCTGGTTTTAAAGTCCGTACACCTCCACTAGACTCACTTTTAGTTCTCAAATGACTTTGACCTCTGCATCCACACTTTGAAGGTAACAGCTGTTTTGCCTCATCTCATATTATGGAGGGGAAATAACAATAATATCGTTTATTGTGATAAAAAGTGTTGACAATCGTTCGTGGGACATTTT
The DNA here is from genome assembly GCA_019594935.1 of Periophthalmus modestus. NCBI lineage: Eukaryota > Metazoa > Chordata > Actinopteri > Gobiiformes > Gobiidae > Periophthalmus > Periophthalmus modestus. Next base: position 25,990,708 of record JAIEZT010001328.1, on the reverse strand, counting down.
ATAGAATTGTGATAATCACCAACAAAGATAATCGTCATCACATCACCAGAAAAACCTACTTCTGCCTGATGGTCTCTTCTAGATCACTGTTGTTTTCAATTACAAAAAAAGTACAGTATTATACCTGTTGTTTAAATATTCTCCTCTTCATAATATTATTATTATTCATATCCATAACATTTTTCAACTGTCAGCAACTTTAATAATTATCGTGACATAATCGTTAATCGCAATTATTTTGGCCATGTAATCATAATCGATAATCGTGACACCAAATTCCACCAAAATCCTTCACTACTCAACAACAGCAGAACAGAAGTCCTTGCGCCCTCCTCCGACAGCCATTAGTCCAGGTTTAGTCAGATTTAGTACAGACTGAATCCTGATTTTATTGATTTTATTCTTGGTTTAGACCCATTTTTTTTTTTTTATAGTTTTGATGTGATCCTTGTTTATTTCATATTTTGTCTGTCACCTGGTCTAAATCATGCGATGTTATTGCCTTTTCCTGGCAATAACATCACACAATATGACGTTATATCTTGCAATTATTCAGTTTCAGGTGTTCTAACTGGTCAGAAGTACTTTGAAAAACGTGCCCTCCACACACTGGCAGGACCCGATTTGCTTCTGCCAAACTTCAGGGAGGCGTGACCCGACTTTTGATCTTTGTCAGTGATTTATGTGGTGTCTGTCAGTCTGTGGGACTCTGAGCTGCTCTGTCATATCATAACTACAAAACATCACCATGGCAACAGCCAATAAAACACAGTGTCAGGGACAGACGGAGTGATGGACACAGAGGACCAGATACAAATTCAGGAAATTGCAATAATAATTTAAAAATGACTTTATTCGTCACCTCTCATAAAGCTGCAAAGTTAAACTGCAGTATCTCATCAATATGATCCATTAGAATGTGTCCAAATAATGACCCCAGTCCACAAATCAGAGCTGTTATCCAGTTTGAAGTGTTCTAAAACGCATAAAAGACGAGAGTAGATCCTCCACTCTGCTTCCTGTGTAGTTTATCATCAGCCTTTGTGCATTGAAAACATTTATCTGAACTGCTCCACCACATTTCACAAATAATAACACAGTTTTGACTTGGACTTAAACTACAAGTGCAAGGCTCTGATCTTTGAAACATTTTACCGTAGACAGGAAAGAGCTGATGTGTGGTGTGTTGTAGTTTGATAGCTTACTGCTTTTAGCTTGTGGTGTGTGGTCTCTTCACTTCACATTTAAAATCTCATCTGATTCTCCTCATGTCTGTGGTCTGAGCTTTTTGTCACACATTTTAAAAATCATTTAAAATCATTTGAAAATCCTGTATTGTGAGCCGTTCTTTACTGTGATGGGGTCAGCTTTTCACAGATCTGACTTGTAACTTGATCTGGTAGCGCTACCTGCTTCTCTACATGGACACAGATACGTTTAATGCCATTCTGTGGAACATTTCCGGCAAAGCAATAATATCTCCATAGAGATGAACAGCTAGCTGACCTTCCAGGAGAAAAATTATATTGAACATCACCAAATTTAACCAACTCTGTCCTACATTAGTTTTGGACTTTTTTTTTAGTTCTGGAGCAGGTCTCACTTAGTCCTGGTTTAGTTCTGTATCAGTCCATGTTTGAACCTGTTAGCTCCGTCTTTGCCATTACCATGAGTCTCTATAATCAATTAAACCCATTGTACATTCTTGGGACGTGAGGTCAGAGCATGTTTCCTCAGGGGGTTTCTCTGCTCCGTGCCCCCCTCCTCGGGCTTCTTCAGTAGGGTATGGACCGCCCAGCCCTCCCCTCCCTCCTCTGTGTGGTATGTAATTAACGGTCTTTGATTTATTCGTCTTCGCTCATGAGGAAAAGCTTTGTGGAATCCGTCTTGATTGGCCTCACAGTTGCAGGGGCAGAGCGGGGCCGTCTTGTGTGGTAACATTTGTCTGGCGGTGAATGGAGAAGATACAGAGGCAGATAATGATGGTTCTTTTGGAGGTTGCCAATGCAGGTTGTAATGTCAGCTATGCTAAATTCTGTAAGAACGTGTTTGAGCTGGAACCACAGACTGTACAAAGAAGTGGACCAAGGGAGTGTGACATCATCCATAGTGTCCGGCTCCAGTCAAATGAAGCTCATCGAGGAATTTGGAGCCAAGTTGCCTATTAAGAATTCACGATTATCATAGCAACCAAAGAGCCAACCCAGAGCGACGCTGTTGAATATAATGCCCCTTAGCAACACTGTCAATCAAACCTGTTGCTAACGCTAGAAGGAGCAACATCGGGGAAAGAAGGCACCTGATTTACCTGTTATTAATGCTCATATCTTCAGTCATGCAACAGTGAAATAAAAACACCAGGATCATGTAGAGCGGGTTGATACGAACATTTTTAGACTGAAATGACGAGCCTGACTTAGTTTTCTGATGTAAAGTGAATTGGAGCCAGAGTTGATGGAGTTGGAGCCAAAAGACTTCTGAATTAAAGCTATCATAAGTTTATGCTAATTGAACCTATTTGCAGAAGATGTGAATGACAAACTGTTGGGCTTTTCTCTCACACACAGACATTTTTAGCAATTTCATCTTAAAATTCTTATGATTGTAAAGTATTTCCTCCATGAAAATGCTTCTGTATTGGTTTCCTCTGGGTGCTCCGGGCTCATCCCAGACTCATATGTGTAGCATTTTGAACTGAGTGAAAGCCATCAGGAAAAGGCACAAGGTCCAGATGAATACTTGAATCTGATTCAGGGATAATGATTAACTACTTTTTTGGGGATTGTCCCAAAACTGGTCCAAATCTCAGACAGAACCATCCTGAACCATTCCTTCTGTTCAGATATATTTAAGGTTAAAGTTTAAATGTTGTTTATTTGTTATAATGACCATGCAGACAAAGTGAACTCAAAAACGTTAAATCATTCATTGAAAAAGTAGTTAAAGACTGGGTGCTGGGGGCAGGGTGCTGGGTGCTGGGAGCTGGGTGCTGGGTGCTGGGAGCTGGGTGCTGGGTGCTGGGGGCAGGGTGCTGGGTGCTGGGGGCAGGGTGCTGGGTGCTGGGGAGCTGGGTGCTGGGTGCTGGGAGCTGGGTGCTAGCAGCTGGGTGGTGGGTGCTGGGAGTTGGGTGCTGGGAGCTGGGTGCTGGGTGCTGGAGCTGGGGCTGGGAGCTGGAGCTGGGAGCTGGTGCTGGGAGCGGGGTGCTGGGAGCTGGGGGGGGAGCTGGACGCTGGGAGCTGGGTGCTGGGAGCTGGGTGGGTGCTGGGAGCTGGGAGCTGGGTGCTGGGTGCTGGGAGCTGGGTGCTGGGTGCTGGGTGCTGGGTGCTGGGAGCTGGGTGCTGGGTGCTGGGTGCTGGGAGCTGGGAGCTGGGAGCTGGGAGCTGGGAGCTGGGAGCTGGGTGCTGGGAGCTGGGTGCTGGGTGCTGGGAGCTGGGTGCTGGGAGCTGGGAGCTGGGTGCTGGGCGTTGGGAGCTGGGTGCTGGGCGCTGGGAGCTGGGCGCTGGGAGCTGGGTGCTGGGAGCTGGGTGCTGGGAGCTGGGAGCTGGGCGCTGGGAGCTGGGTGCTGGGTGCTGGGTGCTGGGAGGTGGGTGCTGGGAGCTGGGTGCTGGGAGCTGGGTGCTGGGTGCTGGGAGCTGGGAGCTGGGAGCTGGGAGCTGGGCGCTGGGAGCTGGGCGCTGGGAGGTGGGTGCTGGGTGCTGGGAGCTGGGCGCTGGGAGGTGGGTGCTGGGAGCTGGGAGCTGGGTGCTGGGAGCTGGGTGGTGGGTGCTGGAAGCTGGGTGCTGGGAGCTGGGTGCTGGGAGCTGGGAGCTGGGAGCTGGGAGCTGGGTGCTGGGTGCTGGGTGCTGGGAGCTGGGTGCTGGGAGCTGGGGGCTGGGTGCTGGGAGCTGGGAGCTGGGAGCTGGGAGCTGGGCGCTGGGAGGCTGGGCGCTGGGAGCTGGGTGCTGGGTGCTGGGAGCTGGGCGCTGGGAGGTGGGTGCTGGGAGCTGGGTGCTGGGAGCTGGGTGGTGGGTGCTGGGAGCTGGGTGCTGGGAGCTGGGTGCTGGGTGCTGGGAGCTGGGTGCTGGGAGCTGGGAGCTGGGTGCTGGGTGCTGGGAGCTGGGTGCTGGGGCTGGGTGGGTGCTGGGAGCTGGTGCTGGGTGCTGGGTGCTGGGAGCTGGGAGCTGGGAGCTGGGAGCTGGGTGCTGGGTGCTGGGAGCTGGGTGCTGGGAGCTGGGTGCTGGGTGCTGGGTGCTGGGTGCTGGGTGCTGGGAGCTGGGTGCTGGGTGCTGGGTGCTGGGTGCTGGGAGCTGGGTGCTGGGAGCTGGTGCTGGGAGCTGGGTGAGCTGGGAGCTGGGTGCTGGGAGCTGGGTACTGGGTGCTGGGTACTGGGTGCTGGGGGGGTGCTGGGTACTGGGTGCTGGGCTGGAGGCTGAGGTGGTCTGTGAGTGTGGGTCTGGTCCAAAAAACAGGGTCTGAAGAAAAGATGAAAAAACAAACTATGTAGCTAGAAAAATGCAAAGAAACAAACTAGACCAAGCAGTGATTATACCACAGAGGACAAAACTGAAGATCTGGCAGCATGTGGGTGAATGAGCCGAGTTTTTGTACTGCAGAGGTCGTAGGTTGACTGGCGAAGAGCTGCAGGTGAGTGGTGAGTGGAAACTGTTGGAGAGGGTGGTGCCAGACTCTCCATCCAGCTCCCGGCACAAAGAGACACAGAAGGAAGGAGAACACAGGCAACAACTGGAATCCTGACATTATCATTAATATTAATATTTTAATGAAGTATTTCCAGTGCATTTCTTCCATATATTGTACAATGTAACAAACATATAGTTAGTATTTAATCCATTATTAGTTAGTTCCGTCGGTTGTCGCTGCTCTGTTTGTTTTGGTTCATCTGGGCACTTCGACTTCGCCTTCGCCTGAACCTCAGTGCTGCTCTGTGATTGGTTTGACTCACTGGTTAACTGAGAAATCACTACAGCAGGATGCGGGCCAGATGGGTTCTCCCGAGTTTGTAAATTTACAAATATTGTGATAATTGCTCTGTTCTTGGTTACTGTTCCTCTACTACCCAAACATGAGATTCTGGGACAGCAGTGAGGTCATTGTGTTAGGTAAGAGCTGTTGATCCGAGCGCGGTGGGCACCTGTTCACATATTGTCCACATCTACTTCACACTAGGACTGCTCCATAGAACGCACTCTCTCAATAGGATTAAAGGTCCATAATAGTACTTATAGGTACACTGTCAGATGTACCTAAAGCTGAAGTTTTGCAGAGTTAGATGAGGAAACCAAACGACTCACCTCTTGAGCAACTCCACACTTGTGAATCAGACCACTTCACGTATGAGCCTTAACTTGTTTGTTCTATTTTAACCCAGTGTTCTGTGGTTACGACCATCTCACTGTCTCTGAAGGACTTAAACCAAAGTACTGTCCTCACACACCAACCACAACACCACACATCACCACAAGCACATCACCTGAAAGCAGATGGTTTCACTGGGGTTAAGTTCTCTCGTCTAGTTTAGAGTGACTGGACTAGAGTTTTAAAAATGCATGTCATGGTATTTGTACTGGTTTCAACATGTATTTTTCCCTGTTTAAATTCAAATGATCTATGTATGAGTTTTATTTATTATCATTATTATTACTTCTTTCAATCCAGAGCAACAAACTGGACAAACCAAGTCCAAAATATAACAAAAAAACGTAAGATGTATTACTCTGATTTCAAGTCATTGTAAAGATCCTGATGAGATGTCTTTGCCTGGAAGGTTCTGCAATATGGCATTAAAATCAACTTGCATTTACTCCTTGAAAAACATGCACACTTACCTCTCCACAGATCTGACCTGTAACTCGGCGTGATGACACCACTTGCTTGTCTCCATGGTGACAGCTAAGTGTGAACAGTTCCAGGAAATCAGTAACATCTCCATGGAGACAAGCTCTTTAAACTGACAGCTGTTGGCAGGGCTATGCTAGTGCCACGACTAGATAATAAATCAGCTAGCAAACACGGTGCTAGCTAGCTGAGCGTTAGCCGATTATGACACAACGCCGTAGTAAATCCAGAGCAATCATTTGTGAAGTAAGAGCCATTATTTGGAGTCGTGTGAGCATTCCAGGTGAGGTTTTGAAACACGCAGGATTTGAAGCAGGGCGTAGCATGGACAGACTGTGCCTTTTCAGCGAAGTCTAGCCCTTTTGGTAAATACTGATTAAGACGGTTCACTCACCATGTTTGTTGTTTTGTCTGTTGAGAAGGGCTGTGTGGTAAGAATGACCCAGATGAACCACTAGCTTCTTGGAATGAAACAAAATAGCTTTAGGAAGTTTCTAATTCAAAAGTAAATCCGTCAAAATTCATAGTTTTTCCGAAATTATAGGAAATTCGAAATGTTTTAATGGGCGACAGTGGCTCAGTTGGTAGAGCGGTTTCCCATTGATCTGAAGGTTTGCGTTTCGAATCCCACTCTCAACCTAAACATCACTGGTGAAGGTCTGATCCTCCAGCTCCCACAGATGAATGCTGTCGTTGTGTTCTTGGGCAAGACACTTAACCCACCTCATCCCTGGTGTGTGCGTACAAATACTGCGATGTACTTGTAAAGGAATCATCGTAAGTACTATTGCTAGAACAGTAAAAAAAGGTTTCAGTCACACTTTCTTGAGGGCATTTAATCCACTGGGTTCAGAGTGAGGACAATCAGCACTGTTGCCATAGCAATTAATAAAGCAAATAATTTGATTGATGTGGTGTCTGCATAGTTACTGGTTGTTACTGTGATGTGACGCATTACTGTGATGGGAAGCGCTGCTCTGGCCTCTGTAAGTTGTAAAAAGCACTTATAAAGTCATCATGGTGAGTACTTGGGATGTTTTTATTCTGCACTCTACTATTTTAATGTTCATTTTACGATGATGGGACCTTTAATTATCATTATGAATTTGTTTTAATTTAGAAAAGTAACTGTACTCTGAATACCGCCAAATAAAAGAGTAAGAGTACTCGGATACAGTTACTCAAAATTAGTATTCAGAATATGTATTTTCGGTACATGTATTCAGTCATATTCATAAAAAAGGCAACAAATACATCAGGGGTGTCCAAACTATGGCCCGGGGGCCAAATGCGGCCCTCAGACCAAGTTTTATTGGCCCTCAGGCCTTCAGTTGAACTGGCCCAGTTGATCATAATCAGTACTTTTTACAGTAAATTTGTGTAATTCTACCAATAAAACCTAAATAACATCACACTGCATTGTCCTACAGACCTAATATTAATATTTCAAGCCTTATTTAAAGTATGAAGACAAAACTATGTTAAATACACCCATATGAATTCTCCACTGTATTGACCACTGGCCCTCTGTGTCCAACGTCTGTGTCCAATATTTTTCAAGATATGGTCCTCGGTGAAAAGAGTTTGGGCTCCCCTGAAATACATATTGCTTTTAATTTAGAATACAGGCTGAAATGTTGTGTGTGAGTTTTACACTAAACTCTGTTCTGGCATCTGAAAGTTGTAAAAAGCACTTATAAACTCATCGTGGTGAATAATTAGGATGTTCAGAATACATAAGGCAGAAGTGCCCAAACTTTTTATCGAGAGCCACATCTCAAAACATATTCGAAGTGGAGAGATCAATGCAGCATGGTGCTTTATGCACAGCTTTGACAGAGCCACTGTGTTAATCAGGCTGAAACACATTCACTTTAGGTCTGTATCACACTGTGATGTTTGAGATTATAGTGGTAGAAATAGTTTAATTTGCTGTTAAAAGTTCTGCTTATGATCAATTGGGCCGGTTCAGCAGGAGGCCTGAGGGCCAGTAAAAACTGGTCTGAGGGCCGCATTTGGCCCCCGGGCCATAGTTTGGACACTCCTGGCATAAGGTGAGTGAGGAATAACTTTGGACCACTGCAAACTGTTTAAAATGAACTACCTCTGTTTTTCACATTTTTAAGACGGTAAAAATCAGGTACAGCGTCTTTCACGGTTACAATGTTCGTTGCATTTGCTCTTTCCTCTCATCTCATCCTCACATCCCTCCTCCGTGTGTGGCATCCATCTTGCTAGCATACCACCTCAGAGACCGGCGATTGCTAACTGCGGCTAATCGCGCAGCTAAATTTAACATGTGGATAAGGCTAAAGCGGCCCGTATCAAAGCCCGCGTTATCTGCCCCTCTGTAGATTATGGAAGTGCAGCAGATCTGATAACCACGTGGGATCAGTGTGGGCCAAAACATCTGGGAGACTACCGGCCCCACACAACCTAGGAAGGAAAAATGGAGCCGCCTGCCAGTTTGTAATGAAAAACAGGCTCGGAAAGTGGTTGGAAAAAGAAGAGCATGTAAAAAAAATAATAATAATATTGTGATTAAATATTATTGTCAAAAATATACCAGATTTTTTTCATGTAAAGTCAAATTTGTTGAGCAGCCAAATTGTGCTTGTGTTGCTCTGTAGCAGGGGTGTCCAAACTATGGTCCGGGGGCCAAATGCGGCCCTCAGACCAATTTTTATTGGTCCTCAGACCTTCAGTTGAACTGGCCCAATTAATCATGATCAGTACTTTTTTAGCTTTTGAGTAATTCTATCAATATAACCTAAATAACATCACATTGCATCATCATACAGACCTAATATTAATATTTCAAGCCTTATTTAAAGTATGAAGTAAAAACTATGTTAAATGCACCGTCTGAATTATCCCCTGTGTTGACCACTGACCCTCCGTGTCAAATACATTCTACAGTTATAATCTAAAGCACTCATGGACTGTCGTTATAATTTACACATTTTGATTCACAATATTCATCTGAAATAGAAGAAACATGTCCGCGGTGGGTCGCTGTAAACGTCATCGCGACAAAGCGCCACACGCCGTCGGTCACACGTCTGGACAGATACACATCCAGCTAATGAGACGCAGATTTTTTGTTTTTCATTTGTATCAAAATGTCGACATGATGCATGATGCCAAATCCTACATGTATCACCGATTAAAAAAATAAATCTGGAGAACAAAGTAAGTACAGAGCAGTGGGCGTGGCGTCTTGAAAATAAGTGATTAAAGATTGCTTCAACATCCACGAATCACTCCAAATACAACGTGGAGAGGGGGAATGAAGAAAACTACTGTAGCGTGTTTAAAAGCTCTGAAAAGTCCATTTTAGATCTATGGAGTTACTGCTTTGCTTGAAATGTCCCATTGTATGGCATTTTGGAAACAAACAGTAACGCCACCAGAAAAAATTACCCGCTCACATACTTTTAATTGAATAAATGCAAAATATATGTGTTTAATACTACACTATGGAACATTACGGTTTAAAAAAAAAGCTATAAAATCTCTATGAAAATATGAGGGAGCGCTCCCTCCACCATAAAAAGTTCCATAGTGCACCTTTAATGTGCTATTAGGAGTATTATGTCTGTAATATTCCCGTATCATATCATATCAGCTAAAAAAAAAAAAAAAAAAAAAAAAAAAAAAAAAAAAGCACAGGCCTGTCTGGGCAAAACTGATGTGGTTATATTATATTTGGTGATTGACAGGAGCTCCATGGTAACGATGAGGGGAGGGGCTTCACAAACGTCACAAACTCAGCTTTTTTAGTCATTTACAGTGCTAGGAAGAAAACTATTACTATGCTATTTATTTACAGAATGCAGTACTGAATACACAATTTGAAATGTGTGAGTACTCTGTTCTGAATACTCTGAATACTTTTACACCCAGTTGTGATAGATTCTGGGGTAAAAATGTAAAAAATACTTACAACATATACTTACAAACAGCTTTATTTCAGTTGTTCAGTTAGAGATGAAAAATGACACATGTGCACACTGTGACACACTGTAAGAGTTGTGTTTCCTTTTTCTCACTAATTCTGTGCAATTCAAAGTCAAAATAATGTGATTAAAGGGTCATATTATAATATTTTCTGATCTATGTTATAATGTTTCCTCATCACAAACAGACCTGGGGTTGTGTTTTGTTTCATTCACACATGTTTAACACACAAACCCTGCAATCTTAGGCTGAGTTCTTCTCTCAAACTGAAAACACTCTGTTCCACCTTGTGATGTCATCATGTGGTAATACAGGAAGTGCTCCACTGTGTTTTTAGACTCCATACATCTTCACTAGAATCATTTGGATTTGCAGCCCTCTACTGAATAAAAGGTACACTTTGCCTTTTATTCAGCTGTTAACCTGAAAACTACCACTTCATGACATCACAGGGTGGAACAGAGCATTTTGAGCTTTGGGGATGTAGACAGATTAATAATGCTAGATTATTCAAACATGTGTGAATGAAACAAAACTCTTTTTTTTTTTTTTTTTTTTTTTTTTTTTTTTTAATATTATTTATTTATGAGAAGAAAAAAAAAAAAAGACAAACAGTTCAGTACAAAACATGACAGGACTTGACAAAAGTAAATAGACAAACATGGTACAAAGCATAGGGCAAACAAATAAAAACAAACAAAAAAAAAAAAAAAAAAACACACACACAAAAAAAAAAAAAAAAAAACCCCAAAACAAAACAGAAACAGGGGAGGGGGGGCACTTACAATGAGCTAGTGTTTTATTATTGAGCAGATAAAGTGAGTGAGTGACTGAGTAAATAAAGTTATTAATTATGAAGTCAAAACTGGTTTTGACATTGATTTTCAGGGTTGAGTCTCCAATATCTTTTATTTATTTATTTTTCTTCTCTTTTCCTCCCCCTCTTTTTTTTTTTTTTTTTTTTTTTTTTTTTTTTCTTTCCTCTTTCTCTCTTCCTTTTTCCCTCCTCCTTCCACCTCCTCTTCCAATCTTCCTTTTTTTTTTCCCTTTTTCTTTGAATGGATAATTGGACAACCTTCCCCACATCATTTCTGCCCTATGCTCAAACTACTACTATTTGTGAGCGTGTGTGAGGGGGACAAGTAGTGTCTAAAGTGCATTAAAAGAGAGGCCCTTTTGTGAGTATTTCTATTTGGACAGGGCTACTGTCCCAAGGAAACTATCTCTCATCTGGTCTGCCTATGTTTGATTCTATAATGATGACTCCCTACTCTATTATGGTGCATTAAAAACCACAGAGAATGATGGGGGCAGAGTTAATGTTTGAGCAACATCCGCTTTTGTAGTTTCAATAGCATCAATAGCATCATCAACAATTACAAATTCAAATTGGAATTATAATCGAGGGGGAAGAGAGAGGGAAACTGCTGTGGATAATAATAAAATATGCTGTTATAGAAGAAAAGAGAAACAAAAACAAATTGAAAGGGGGGAGGGGAGAAATGTACAGGTGATGCGTCTGAACATAGTATTGATAATTATTATTTGATGTTAAAGTGTGAGAGAAAAACATTCCACATTTCGCTAAAGTAGGGTTGATTGTTTGTTCTTTATCGCAGTTGTTCTTTCTATGGAGATGTGTTCTATAATTGTGTTTGTCCAGTGTGAGATATTACATGTTTGTTTTGATTTCCAATTTTGAAATATAATTCTTTTAGCTAAGGACAGGCATGTGAGCAGGGGATTTTTATACTTGACAGGAATGAAAGGAAAATGAAAAGGAATGAAAGGAATGAAACAAAACTCAACTCCGGGTCTGTTTTTGAGGAGGAAACAACATTTTAACATAGATCAGAAAATAGTGCAACATGGGCCCTTTAATAAAAAATTCAACTTTGAATGTTTAATTAACAATTTGCTGGATCCGTGTGAAGTGTCTCGATGTTCGTACAGTTACACTTAATAATAATAACTGCGGTACATTCAAAAAAGAACTACAGGAAGTACCATCGCCCATGGCAACCTGGTGCTTCCTGACAGAGAGGTCAGTGAGTTGCTGAGCCCGTTCGCTCGCGGTGGCTAATTGCAATCATCAACATGATCAGCATGAACGAGCTAACCACCCAGACTGCTCCAGCCCAGGGGCATCATGGGAAAAACTTAATGGGCAGGGATAAGAAAGTTAAGTACGCAATTGTTTCGGCTAAGTCAAGGTTGTGGAATCAAACATCTCGCTGTGAACTGTAGGAGGTGACGCGGGGTAAGTGTCTTGCCCATGGGCACAGCGATGGAGGCGGGATTTGAACCGGAAACTTTTCAGCAGGTGGTCAAATGCCTAACTCACAAATCCATTACTTGTTGAGTTGTTATAGATATGTCCTCTGTAGCATAGGACGCTGGTGGTGAAGAGGAAGATATTGAGAGGCTGAGTAGGCTGACAGTTCTGCTGCTGCGGAGAGGAGATAGAGTGTATTTATATGATGACATGGATGACAGGATAGAGTTGTCGATGATCTTCCAGAATGAACACTGAAACGAAACAAAGCAAAGGATCATGATCTATGTCATATATGTCAAACTCAGGTCCGGGGGCCAAATCTGGCCCGCGGTGTAATTGTATTTGGCCCGTGAGATCATATCAAATGTGCATTAGAACTTGCCCACTGGTATATAACGCATGCACCACTAATACTACAAATCCCAGAATGCTTTGCAAGTACGTTGGCACGCAGTCGAGACCGGTGAGCGCCCCCCTTTTCTGTTGACATTCATTAGCAACCAGGCTACTAGTCTCCTCGGACAAATTAATTACAACAGAGAGAGACATCATTTCAAACTTAATTTCTCTGTGTTTGTGATATCAAGCTAACTGGTTTGTTTCCATATGAAAAGGTTAAACATTACGTATCAGGTACAGTCAATTTTTAAATAAATATTGAGTTTGGTCCATGAATTTTTCTCAGTTTTAAATTTTGGCTCACTGTGAATTTGAGTTTGACACCTCTGGTCTATGTAGTTGTGTATGTAGACTCAAAGGTGCAAAATCCAGCAGGTGATGTCAGCCAAGTCACAGGTCAAAGCTGTGGAGAGGCGAGCCCGCTCACGATAAAAATGCATTACAAGTTCAGCTCTACTTGTACCTGTTGAAGTATCCTTCAATGCCACTGTTTGTTGTTTGATGGGCCAAGCTGGAGAATATGATTTTTAATTTTTTTTTTTGCCTTCTACCATTTTATAACGTTGTTCCCTCTTCAAGTTTGATTAATCTGGTGATCTCTCCCAGGCTTTATTCTAACCCTCCTTACGGTTAGCAGCAAGATTCTGTCCAATGCTCAGCCCACAAGCAGTATTAGTTTTATTAATGGGATGCACGCTGATTGTGTTGTGGTAGCGCTCTGAAGGGGGAGTGACTTAGTGTGGAGAGCAAAGGGAAGGTGGACTCAAAACAATAAAAGGTAACATGGTCAGTTATTCAGCCATTTTAGCTCAGATTTTTTCCATTGTAGTTTCTCACTGAAGACATCAAAACTATGAATGACACATGTGGAAAGACAAAACCTATTATAGATTTGCCCTTTGCTTTGAACCCTGGTTTGCACTTTTGGCATCTCTTGACCCTGACGAGGCACCTGTGAAGTAAAAATCATTTCAGGAGACTTCACTGTGGAGCTCATTGATGGACGGCCATGGGTTTGCAACGCTGTCGACAAAGTAAAGGGTGGATACTCTGAGGATTTGAAAATAAAATATGTAGATAGTGGTACTTGGTTTATCACGGAGGATACATTCTAAAAAATAACCTGCAATAGGCAAAATCCACAAAGTAGTCAGCTTTATTTTTTTTCAATTATTCTATATGTTTTCTTGTCTGTAAAAACCCTCACCACACACTTTATACACTTTTCTCACACAGGCATTAACATTTTCTCACATTTCTCTCTCTTGTTTAAAACACAAAGTTCAAACCTTCGTCGGTGCCTTTGTCGGTGCAGAACACATCATCGACATTGTGGGTTTTGTCGGGGAGAAAACTTGCAAACATACAGCACTTCAGAGTCCCTCACTGATCCAAGCATTTATGTAAACAGTGTCTGACACCATTCTGTACTGTACAGGAGCACACGGAGGAGACTGATGGACAATGGTCTACAGTCCCTCAGCCAATCAGGACACAGAACACAATGCACGCTCATACGCTGTAAAAAAAAAAAAAAAAAAAAAAAAAAAAAAAAAATATAAAAAAAATGTTACAAAACTGCACACAAAAAATCCAGGACCGGGTTGTGGGGGCAGCAGTCTAAGCAGGGACTCCCAGACTTCCCTCACCCCAGACACGTCCTCCAGCTCCTCCGGTGGGACCCCAAGGCGTTCCCAGGCCAGAGAGAGACATAGTCCCTCCAGCGTGTCCTGGGTCTTCCTCCCAGTGGGACATGCATAGAACACCTCCCTAGGGAGGCGTCCAGGAGGTATCCTGAGCAGATGCCTCTCGACATGTAGGAGCAGCGGCTCTACTCCGAGCTCATAATAATAATGCTACATAATCCCATATGTCTTGCTTCATACATGTATAAAGTCATTGAATGAGAAGTGTATCCAAACTTTTGACAGTTAGTGTATTTTATTTAAGTACTAAATAGTTGAACATGCAAACCGCGCACCACCTGACCTGAGAAATCAAACCTTCAACCTTTTCACCATGAGGCAAGACTTGTCATTTTCCTGGTATCGTTCAGCCTTTTACCATTTTGCAGTTCGTGACCATCCATCTCGGCACGTCCAAACACCTTGTCAGCGATCGGACCGGTCACTTCCTGTTTACCTGTGCCTCCGGTTGACCTCGTCCTCCTCCCCCTCCTCCACTCAGGGCGAGCGAACAGAAAACACTCTCCTCGTTCCAAAGGTTTAAGGCAAAGTTTATGTAGAGTTGAGGCACCCCAGGCGGCACTATGTCCACTGGGGTTTGTGTGCTGAGATAACACGCCTGGATGTGTACTTCCTGGAGAGAGGGAGAAGGAAAGAGAGAGAGAGAGAGAGAGAGAAGAGAGAGAGAGGAGGAAGAGAAGACTAGGAGAGAGCGGGGGCAAAGAGAGAGAGAAAGAGGACAAAGAGAGGAGGAGAGATAGAAAGAACAGAGAGACTGGGGTAGAGATAGCAGAGGAGAGAGAAAGGGAGAAGACATGAGAGAGAGGAAGAACAGAAGGAAAAAGAGATATTGAGAAGAGAGAGAGGAGGAGAAGGCTAGAAGAGAGAGGGGGCATAGAGGGAGAGAAAGAGGAGAGATAGAAAGGCCAGAGGAAGAAGAAGAGAGAGAAAGGAGGAAGAAATGAGAAAGAGAAAGAACAGAAGGAAAAGAGAGAATGAGAAGAGAGAGAGGAGGAAGAGAAGGCTAGGAGAGAGAGGGGGCAAAAAGAGACAGAAAGGACAAAGAGAGGAGGAGACATAGAAAGAACAGAGAGACTGGGGTAGAGATAGAAGAGGAGAGAGAAAGGAAGAAGACATGAGGAAGAGGAAGAACAGAAGGAAAAGGGGGCAAAGAGGGAGAGAAAGAGGAGAGAGACAGGAGGAGAGATAGAAAGGGCAGAGAGAGAAAAGGAGAGAGAAAGGAAAAAGACATGTGAGAGAGAAAGAACAGAAGGAAAAGAGAGAATGAGGAGAGCGAGAGGAGGAGAAGGGTAGAAGAGAGAGAAGCCAAAGAAAGAGAGAAAGAGGACAGAGAGAGGAGGAGAGATAGAAAGGACAGAGAGAGAAAGGCAAAGAGAGAGAGAAGAGGAGAAAAAAGGAAAAAAAGTGTGTGAGAGAGAAAGAGCAGAAGAAAAAGAGGAAAGAGAGAAAAAGAGAGAAAGAGAGGCTAGAGGAGAGAGACTGCAAAGAGAGCGAAAAAGGAGGGGACAAAGAGAGGAGTTCAGAGATAGACTAATCACAGAGAGGAGGGCAGAGAGAGTAACTTCGCTTATAGAGAAAGGAAGAAGACATGAGAGAGAGAACAGAATGAAAAGATTGAGAAGAGAGAGAGGAGAAGAAGAGTAGAAGAGAGACGGGGAAAAGAGAGAGAGAATGGACAGAGAGAGGAGAGGAGAGATATCAAGGACAGAGAGAGATGTGTGAGAGAGAGACAGGTTTGAAAAAGGAAGGGCACAGTTTGAGAGAGAGAAAGAGCAGAAGGAAACATTTGAGCTGTTCAAAAAGAGAGAGAAAGAGAGGTGGAGAGAGGAGGAGAAGAGGAGAGAGAAAGAAGAGGGAGGGGAAAAAAAAAGAGATGGTTCAGTTCTCTTCATCTAATCACACAGTTTAAGTTTTCAGTAACTTCACTTATAGGAGAGGAAAGAGAAGAGAGAAAGAGGGAATAGAGGAGGAGAGAGAAGAGAACAAACAGAGAGAGATAGAGCGAGGGATGAAACAGAGAGAGGAGGAGGAGGAGTGTCTTATCACAGGTGAGGTATGTGTGAAAGGTGACATGGGTTTGACAGAGCGAGGGGCACAGTTTGTGTTAGGATTTGCCTAATGGACTTTGAGCTGTTCAAGCTACTGAAAGAGACTGACACCGCAAAAAAAAGAAAAAGAAAGAAAAACAGAAAAAAAAACTGGATGAGCTGGAAAGGAGAACAGTGCTGACTACATTTAAAAAATATATTTCAAAATGATTTTAGGAGATTGAATGAAGTCAACTTATGTATTTATTTAATGTTTTTTTTATTTCTCAGGCGTCATCTTGAAAAAAAAAAAAAAAAAACCTCTCCAGTTGTGGGGCGACAGAAGCTCAGTCGGTGGAGTGTTTGTCCACTGACCCACAGGCTGGAGGTGCGAGTCCAGCTCCCATAACTGTCCCTGTGTCTTTAGGCTAGATCATAGACTGTTTTTAAATGAACTTAACTAATGCTCCAGCCTCCACGCTCCAAATAGGAAATGATCATGGGCTTCTGGCTCCATCGACTCTGACTACAATTCACTTTACATTAGAAAACTGTGTCTCCTCTCTCTCTGTACCTGCTGCTGTCAGACTCGTCATTTTGGTCTTAAATGTTCATATTAAACCTCTACATGATCCTGGGGGTTTTATTCCACTATTGTGTCTGTAAATCAACATATGAACATCATCGTTTCCCCGAGTTCAGCAACAATAACTTTGGGCCGGGCCAGGATATATATATATATATATATTGGTCATATATATATATATATATATATATATATCCTGGCCCGGCCCAAAACCTGTTGCTGACCTCGGGGAAACATATGATGGTAACAAACCATGAAATATTACTTTCAGTTCCTTTTCTCACAATTTCTGTCATTTTTTTTTTGTTTCCCACGAAAATGATCTCCCAGTGAATGTATCTTTCTTCATAATCCATACTGGGAATTTAAAGAGCGTAGAGACCAAGTTTAGCACTACTATTTACAAAAACGTAATGCTAACATACATTTCCAAACACATTCCGGGTGACCTCAGATCCCTGGATAAGACAAACAAGATTTATTTTTAATTGAAACACATTACGTAACTTCCTGTATTGGACCATTTGGCCTGTGGAGCTACAATAAAAAGCCCTATTGTCGTCCTGCATGAGCCTTGACCATCACATGCAGTAAATGTATTGTACTGTAACACAGGGGCTTTTCTCAGGAACTCTGGATGTTTTCGTAATGGCTTCCGCCCTTTGTCACCACTCTCCCATGCACTTATGAGGACTGTGGATATTGTATAGACCAATACTCATTTATGAAAGTATTTGGAGATCAAGAAGAATGGAAATTTGGAAATCTGCATATTTACAACTATATTTGTCTGGTTTCATTGTGCTTTGACTCTAGGACTCCTGAACTACTGCTGAAGTTGTACAGGTGACAGCACCGTTAATGCAAATCATTACAATGAAAGTTAAACTAGCCATCAAAAAAATATATAAAAAAAAAACCAAAACTAAAATTAAAATGGCATTTTAATATTAGTAATGCCAAAAAATAACAGTTAGACAATTTCCAAGCCAAAAATAAATACATAAATACACCTAAAAAAAGCTCTATAATTACAGTCTGTGGCACCGTTGATCAGTATGTTAGAATTTGTGCATTTTAAATCACAATATTTATCTAAAATTACTTAATAAAAGAAAAAAAATAATCGTGCAGCTGTCGAACAAGCAGCAGATTTTTTTTTTTAAATTTGTACTAAAATGACTCCACAACGCTGCCGAATGTTACGAGTTTCCAGAGTTGGGAAGTCACTGAAAACATGTACCAATATTCTGAATACTACTTTTGAGAAGCTGGACAGTTACTTCTTCATTTGGTGGTATTCAGAATGCAGTTATTTTTCTAAATGAAATAGGAGAGGATGCACGCTGACTGTGATGTGACAGTGCTCTGAAGGGGGAGTGACTTAGGGCAGAGAGCAAAGGGAAGGGGCACTCAAGATTGACAAAAATGAATGAATTAATGAGTTGATACTGGTTGTTCTAGGTGAATATGCCATTTTCAAAACCAAAAAGGTAACACGTAATCTAAATATGTTAAGCGTTAGCAGTTAATACCTCATAGAAGTAAAATACCTCCTCTTTAAATCAGGTACAGGCCCTTTAATCTGTTTATTTGACTAGCCTTGTGTGGACATAGTGCCACAACAGCCCTACTGTTCCCACCATCATTCTTCACAGCTCTGTAAACCAGCTACAGCGTGTTACCTTGTCGCTATGCTATTCCACAGCAAATTAGCCCAGTTAGCTTAAACATTGGCGCTGCCGTCGACATGATGGCTGACATGGGAAAAAGAGCTTATTTAGGGCTAATGTATTTCAATTAGCGGCTAACATCGAAGGAAAACGGATATCCGCCGTTGGGACTGGAGTATAGGGGCTGGACTGTGTAAGAGAGAAGCTGCGCCGGCTATTAGCTAATTAGCTTAATGAGGATGACGCTGCAGAAAGAATGCACTTCCTCCTTTTTCATACTTCCTGTCACCTGTTTGCCAATCACACCCTAGAACAAAATGTTTAAAAGTTTCTATGATTGTCATTCTGCAGGATTAAACCAGGACCAAACCAGGACCAAACCAGGATTAAACCAGGACCAAACCAGGGCCAAACCAGGGCCAAACCGGGGCCAAACCAGGATTAAACCAGGACCAAACCAGGACCAAACCAGGACCAAACCAGGACCAAAGCAGGACCAAACCAGGATTAAACCAGGACCAAACCAGGGCCAAACCAGGACCAAAGGAGGACCAAACCAGGACCAAACCAGGATTAAACCAGGACCAACCAGGGCCAAACCAGGGCCAAACCGGGGCCAAACCAGGATTAAACCAGGACCAAACCAGGACCAAACCAGGACCAAACCAGGACCAAAGCAGGACCAAACCAGGATTAAACCAGGACAAACCAGGGCCAAACCAGGACCAAAGGAGGACCAAACCAGGACCAAACCAGGATTAAACCAGGACCAAACCAGGGCCAAACCAGGGCCAAACCCAAACCGGGGCCAAACCAGGATTAAACCAGGACCAAACCAGGACCAAACCAGGACCAAAGCAGGACAAACCAGGATTAAACCAGGACCAAACCAGGGCCAAACCAGGACCAAAGGAGGACCAAACCAGGACCAAACCAGGATTAAACCAGGACCAAACCAGGGCCAAACCAGGGCCAAACCAGGGCCAAACCGGGGCCAAACCGGGGCCAAACCGGGGCCAAACCAGGATTAAACCAGGACCAAACCAGGACCAAACCAGGACCAAAGCAGGACCAAACCAGGATTAAACCAGGACCAAACCAGGGCCAAACCAGGACCAAAGGAGGACCAAACCAGGACCAAACCAGGACCAAACCAGGATTAAACCAGGACCAAACCAGGACTAAACCAGGACCAAACCAGGACCAAAGCAGGACCAAACCAGGACCAAACCAGGATTAAACCAGGACCAAACCAGGACAAAGGAGGACCAAACCAGGACCAAACCAGGACCAAAGGAAGACCAAACCAGGACCAAACCAGGACCAAAAGTGTGATGAGGTCAGCTAAGGCCCGGTCAAAGAAGGACAGAGAGACAACGTGTGAACAAACATTATCTTATTAGAACTGGTCTGCAGCTAATCTTATTAAAAGAAAATGTGTTTGAAGCCTAACCTCCAAAATGTGCAAAATGTCCTCCACTGAGATGATCTACACAGTGAGGTGCTGCTCACGCTTACGTCACACTCTTCTGCCGCTGTCGGGCACCCAGCAGCTTATCTCCATGGGACGTTATCATGTTTCCAAATGCCCAGTAGAGGTTACGCAGATGACAACAGCCTTTGGAACTTTATTAGCGAGTGGTTTAGTGTCAGTGGGGTTTGCTGTTTCTTACACAGCTGGTGTGTCTGAAATCTCAGGCTGTTTCGAACCTACAGACACTTTAAGACAGAAACTGGTTCACCCAAAGGACAAAACCCTGAGCCACAAACAAAGCAAGTGTAGTGCAGACTGCAGTGAGTGATGAGACAGGTCATTCCCTCTGGAACGCCATATTTGGTGTAGAAAGTCTGTTGCATTGTTGTTAAAAGTCTGTAGCATTTCAGAGCTAGCTGGTACGCCGAGCTATTTCCAAGCTGGGTCGCCATGGATACCGGAAAAACAAATCACACAATCCTTCTGTCCTTTGAACTGTAGATGCTGCACTTCTTAGGTGGCCAAAATCCCAAAATGTGAAGTTCAAAATTCAAGATAAAAAACTGTAAAAGTGTAAAAACTGCTCAGTGTGTCAGCCAGTCAGCCACAAGAGCAGCTAACTACAGCCATGGCAACCACTGACCCCAGCAGCAGTGGTGAGGATGGGTCAAATGCACATAATGAATTAAAATGTTGTGCAATACTCCTTAAAAATAGTTGTAGTAGTAGGGTATCAGGACACAGTATTACTGAGTCAACTTCTACTAGTGCAAAAGTACTTGTAGTAGAAGTAATTAATGTGCAATTTACTGTTCCTACGAGGAGGTTTAACAGTAGGCCACTATCAGAAACAACAGCGGCATTTGCAGTAGTAGTACCAGAACTAGATGTGAGTAAGTACTTGTTGAAGTAATAGTAGTAAATTAAGACTAATGACTTTCAATTAGTGGTAACTTTGAAGGGCTAATTGATTTCCGCAGGGAGGCTAAGGTGAAGAGGTTGTACAGTGACAGAGGAGAGGGAGGGAGGGCATCTGGGCATAAATACTGCTTTGTGTGTAGTGGTGAATTAGCGCTAATGTCCCAGAATGTCCCTGGACAGAGGACACAGAGGACACAGAGGACACAGAGGACACAGAGGACACAGAGGACACAGAGGACACAGAGGACACAGAGGACGCAGAGGACACAGAGACAGGACACGGCTCGCGCTCACAGGAAGGACTTGTTTATTTCCGAATTGTACCACTTCCTCCCTCTGAGACTCTATGAGCTTTTACCGCTGATAATCAGGCCAGAGGGAAGTGACGAGATGTAGTAGTAGTTGTAAGTAACGGTTGTACTTTAAAGGTCCTATATTACACAAAAAATACTCTTGTGAGCTTTAAGCCATGTTAGAATGTTGTTACCTCCTCAAAAACAGACTTGGAGTTGAGTTTTGGTTCCTTCACACATCTCCAACGCTCAAAATACTCTACCAGTGATGTTATATAGTAATAGTACTTGTAGTAGTAGTGTCGCCTGTAGTTGTAGTACCAGCAGTGCATAGTTAGCTGCTGCTTTTGGTTCTTAAGTTGTAGTAGAAGTCATAGTACTTATTAACATCTAGGAATCTACTGTTAAACCTTTATCAGAAGCAGTTGTTTTAAATTGAAGGTGGACGAATCAGTTGGCACGACCTCGAGACAAAAAACGTCCCAGGTTTGATTTCCAGAACGCAGAGTGTTAAGAACAACAGGGTCACTCTCCAGCTGGGGACTAAAGGTTCACATCAAGATAATAATACAATTACCTTTACTCTAGTACTTTCTCCTCTGATGTGTGTGGTAATTCAAAGCCCGTGCTCCGGAAGCTCGTAGTCCATGGGAGGGAGCGGGACAGTCCCCCTCCACCCTCCTCCATCCTCCAGCTCCACTCCATCCTCTTCCTCTTCTGTCACAAAGGAGGAAGAATCGGGGATACATTTCTCTAAGCGAACCCAGTCGGATGAACACTTGCCTCACAGCGAGAAGGTTACAAGTTCCGTTCCTGGAGCTAGTGAGGCTTTTTTGTGTGGAATTAGGTGCATTATGTAACCTTTCTAACTTGTAACTTCTAACTCCCAGGAGATCAGAGCAAGTTACAAGTCAGATCTCTAGAGAGACGAGTGAGAATACATGATTTCCAATGTTTCCAACACCTGTAATGAATAAATTGACCAAGATCAAAATATGAAGAAAACTTTGTTGGACCTAGTGACATCATTATGTGGAAAAACCTCCCAGTGTTCGGCTGATGGAGGAGACTTTTGCCCTATGCATGAGAGGAGAATTAGTTGTTAGTATACATTTAAGAACTTTCACATTTCACTGTATTACATTTACTTACCCAGTACATTTAATGAGTATTTTACTGAGTACTTAAGTAGTACACTGTAAACCTTAACACTGTACTCAACTCAGAACTTTTTTAAACATCCAATTCATAATTTCAAAATGTGTGTAAACAGTTTGAGTTGTAAATGTCCATACTGGAAATTGAGTTCCCACTAGTCCACTATTAATGAACAGTGAGGTTCATTTATAATTTATGAGTGAACCTGAGATTTACGTGGAGCTTTCTGTCGGCTTGATGCACGAAGCTGCAAAAAGATGGCCGACCGAAGCGGAGACGACCGTCCACGAGAGCGTCTCATGCCACCCACAGTTTGGCAGGTTTAGCAAAATCTTTTAGAGCTACATATTTTTGCAGATTTTGTAGTACCACCCAAACTCAGCTTCAGACCCATGAAGACAGTGATGGAGAGTTTACTTCATCAAATTTAGCCATGGCACTGATGCACAGGCAGAGACACAGGGACAACGTCAGTCCAACACGACTGTCTCATTATCTCGAATGTTTTCACACAGCGACTGGATTTCCCCCGGATGTTCTACATGACCTATTTGAAGGTGTTCCCATGGAGCTGGCCCTGTGTTTAGGTGAGTTTATACGCTGCAAATATTTGACTCTGGAGGATTTGAACAAAAGAATTTCCCATATCAACACACACACACAGTTGACAGGCCACATCCTTTAAAAAAAAGGCTGCAAAGTGAAGCACTGGTGGCACCGGGCATTAAAATGCAACAGGCTCAGACTGCGTCCTGTGGAGACTGGTGATGAGATGGTGCAGAGTCTGTCCTCAGGGATTTGGAAATTGAAGACCATCGAAGGTGTTTTCAGGAGGTTTTTACAAATGTTCAACTCCACCCAAAACATCACATAATGGAACATTATCCACAGCTCTTCTGTTGTTTGGGCCTCCTGTCCACTTTTACACAGTGAGGTCTGAGGGCAAACATCAATGTCTAAAGAGGGTTCTCCATGACACACAGAACTTGAAAAATGTGCTCAAAAAACATTATTTCTGCACATTCATCTAACATTCTGTTCTACCTTAGCTCTCCATGTTTCTTTAAACCTCACCAACAAACTTGTAACAGCACCTCTGGGCTCATCTCAACACTTCCTCGAGTCTCAAAGGAAAATGTTAAACAAAAGACAGAAAGTGACACAATTCACACCACAACAAAAGTAAATGTTGATGGCACTATGCTGTTTGTCTCTGTTGGTCCTGAACATGATTTAGTAAAATTGAAAGCATTTTTCTTGTGGATAACCAGGATTATGCTGAGGGGGTGAGTTTAAACTTCATTATGAGGATCCTGACTTCAGTAGGATGCTGAGCTGCCTTGTCGACATCGATGAACTTCCACAAAAAGGAACTTTGAAAGTGGTTTGTTCAGTGAGTAATGACTCCTCTCTGGGAAGCTCAGACGCAGATACACTACCTCATGCGGCGTTACCAGAGTCAAAAGCACTGGCCCAGCACAATTACTGTACCTGCCTTTCCTTTGGATGTTGAGGAAGTGCTTGAAGAAGGAAGCAGAGTTTATAAGGCTGTAGATACTGTGCACTCATCCCAGCCTGGAAGTGAGGCGGCTTGGTATGGCTGGAAAATGTGTTTGAAGCACAAGAAACTGAGACTTTCTGAAGTTTTCTTTCTTCCCAACTTTCCTAAAGGTGAGAAAGTTGGAACAGATTAAACCACAAGTGAAAGAAGAAATGGAAAAGACAGAGAGAGATCAGCTTCTTACAGAGGCCTGCAGACTGTTTTAAACAAATACACCACTCTCACCTCATGTGTTTTTGAGACGTTTGAGGTTTCACTGCTTTATCAGTGTGAATCTCTGACACACGTTCAATGAAGAGCTTGACCATCAAACACAGACACTGATTAAACTCCACAGGCAGAAGGCAACGCACACGGGCCAGATATCAGAGGCAGAACCAGAACCAGAACCAGAATAAGTTTATTGCCATTGTCAGTGAGCACAGCTCACAGACCAGGAACTTACTTCAGTGATAAAGTGCACATAAAAACACACTGAATAAATACAATAAGGGCATGAGCAAAGTTTAAAAAAGATATGTTTAAAATAAAATTAAAAATAATACTTATGAGGTAGAAAATATATACAACAGCAGCATCAGAACAACAGTGTAACATGGGTAATTAAGGAGAACTGCAGGACTGCAGAGAATACAGAGAATACTCTGGAAAGACTCAGAGAATACTCTGGAAAGACTCAGAGAGTACTCTGAAAATACACATCATTTTCAGACCAGCAAACATCTCAGTGGTTCTTGAAGGAAACTTGTGCTTCCAGCTGTGCAGCTGTGCCTGGTGCGTTCTGCTGCTGTTGGGCTGATCTGATCTGATCTGATCTGATCTGTGTCTCGTGAAACTTTCACCTTCATCCAGAAAACGGTGATGTGCCTTGATGACATCACTGTGATGAAACGCTGCCCCGAAGAATGACTCTTTAAAGATCCACTCTAAAACGTTCACACTTCAGTTCGTTTTCTATTTAGTGCTGTATGTATTTATTTTGTTCTATAAACATAAGGCACTTTGATAATCAAAGAAATGCTGGGGATTAACAAAAAGCTCTCAAATGTCTATTTGAAGTTTCAGACACTGTAGATGGTTCTGTTTGCCATAAATCATGTAATACAGACATCTGCTGCTTTAGAAATATTTTTTTTATTTTAGTTTGAACAGCAAAAGTTCAGTTGGGTTTGTCAATAATTCTTGAACAGTGCTGTGGATTATACACCTGTAATTTGGGATCAATAAAACAAACCTCAGATCCCTACAGTAGTATTAGATGCACATGGAGCATCACGGATGGTTTAAAGCAGGTTTATTTGTACAGCACAAATCATACACAAAGTAATTCAAAGTGTTTTCCAGAATAAGAAAGATTCAAATCACAATTCAACAAATCAAAACATAAATAATCATCATAAAATGAACATTAAAAGAGAAGAGTGAACAATAAAAATCTAAACAGTTTTGATCCTGGATTTAAACATTGTCAAAGTAGAGGTCTGTCTCACATCTTCAGGGAGACTCTTCCAGGTTTTAGCTGCATTAAACTGAAACACTGATTCTCCATGTTTAGTCCTGACTCTGGACCATCAGGAGTCGGTCCCTGAAGTCCTCAGAGTGTGAGATGGTTCATGTGGCTCTAACATGTGGGAGATGTTCTTTGGTGCTGGTCCATGGAGAGACTTGTTCACACAGAGCTGCTTTAAAGTCTCTGAGCCACAGGAGTCAGAGACACAGGACACACGTGTGAAGTACTTCACCTGAGCACAGGACACATGTGTGAAGTACTTCACCTGAGCACAGGACACATGTGTGAAGTACTTCCTGGTTCTAGTCAGACTCTCGCAGCAGTGTTCTGGATGTTCTGTTCTGTCTTAAGGCTCGTGTGGAGAGGTCAGTGAGCAGGACGTTACAGTCTAACCTACTGGACGTTAATAATGGCTTCATGTTACTGTCGAACATCAAATCCTCTGTGTAATATAACATACACTTCATGTGAATTGAACAGTGATTTTTAATAAATGTCTTTATTATTTTCATGACTGAATCAAGTATTTTCTCAACAACAAAATGAAATATGAATTATAAAAGTAATTGCTTTAATATATTGGATTATTATAATTAAACTGAATGAAACTGTAGTATTTATGCAGTACAAGGTGAACATTATTACACATAGTCATTATAAATAAGTTACTTAAAAGTAAAAAAAAAAATAAAAAATAATCCAAATCTGATGAGTTTAGTGAGTGTAGAACTTTTTTGCTGAACTGTACTAAAAGATTATATAAAAGATTAACTCACAGTAGTCGAAGTGGTAGTAACTGTACTCATTTGTAGTAGTAGTCACAGACACAGTAGTGGTAAGTTATAAAAAATATGAAAATTCACTATATTAGGACATATTATACTCATGAATGAAGTACGCTGGACTTGGAGTACTTGGAATACTTGGAATTCGTTCTCTCCTCTGTTGTCCTCCCTCCTCTCCTTCTATGACCCATGTTTTGTCTCAGATGAAGAATGGAGTAGCGTTCCGTCCTAAGTATTGTTTACGTAACATGGCACCCTCCTCCTCTTCCCCTCCTCCTCTCTTCCCCTCCTCCTCCTCCTCCTCCTCCTCCAGACACAGGGGCCTTTGGGAAGTTGGGAATCCCCCGTTCGGCCCTCACATCCTGGGGCGGAGAGCGAGCGCAGAGCAGAGGACATCCATCAAGAGGACGAGCTGCATCTGCTGCTGTGTGCGAGGGGGACACAGGGACACAGGGACATCTGGACGCTCACGGATGTCCACATGTGACATATGTGAAGAATGTAAAGAGGACATTAAAGAGCTGTATGTAGCCTGCACTAGTACAACAATCACATCTGATCCTGTGTGTCCAGAAGCTTAACCTGCAGATAGTGTGTCTACTTTTCAGTTTATGGACAGGCCTCATGTGAAAGAACCTCCACATTCACACTCTGAGCTGTAGAGGCTGCACTAGCACTGAGTGAGATCCTCAGTTTAGAAAGTCCTTTTAGGTTTTGTCAGGATTTTTTTTTTGTTTTTTTTTTTTGTGAGTTTTGCACTATTTTCCCCCCTCCCTTCTGTATCTGGGCCTGAAGCTGGGTGGAGATTTGGGCTCCTCCCATTCACACCTGCACCTACTCAGCAATCCAGCTGCACCTGGGGAGGATAAAGGAGCCAGGACGTGACATACAGGGCCAGATCGTCTTGTCATCTTCACGTCATGCTCCGGTGTACTTGCTCGTTTATCCACCGTGATTCCACTCCTTGGAACTACCCTGCACCTCAGTCTCCGACCGGGCTCTCCATGTCCAGTATGAACACCCCAACCTTTGACCCTGCGACCCACGACCCGCTCCAGGACTACTGCCTACAACACCGCTCCCAACTGTCTGCTATGACGACCTTCATTCAATTTCCTATATCTACAGATAATCCCTCCAGGTAAGGCAGTCCTGACCAAGACAAGCTCAAGATCTGGAGGTGTGACCCTGAGCAGAGAACGAATTTCCTTCAAAACTTTTTTTTTTTTTTTTTTTTTTCCACTTTGCAGTGGTCCAAAGTCTTCTTCACTTACCCTATGCATTCTAATTATTCACCCTGATGACTTTACAAGCACTTCGCACAACTATCAGCGGCCAAGGCAGACTTTTGCTGTCACATGATGCTAGCAACAAATACCATGCTAACCGCACACTTCCCGCTTTACCATCATAACTGAATCCTTCTTAATAAAGCCTATATGATTAGAATCTTGTTTTATTTCCCGCTGACTTCGTTCCCAGTCCCTCAGACAATATGCTTTTGTGGCGCCTAAAATACAGAGCACATTGTGTACATTTGTGTTGCCCTCACAGAAGCAGGACGTGACCTCCACCTCCTCTGTTCATACATCTCACTGGGGCAGTTGTGGGCACATGATTCTAATAGTATTAATGCTCCAATACAGGAAATATGAATGGAACCCTGATGGCTGTGCACTGCTGTGGTCTGTGTTTTCTGTTTGTCCTGGAGGTTGGAGGTGGGAGGGGGGGGCGTGCAGCGAGTCGCGCCCCACATGAGGCTCATGTGACTGGGCCCGGGTCCACAGAGACAGGGCCTGTGTTTCCCAAGCCCCTGGAAGTCCAGCTGATGGGGCTGTGAGAGAGTGAAGAGGAGATCATGAGGTCATTTTAGTGTGTGTGACAGTCACCAAATAAAACTAGGTCATATCGTGTAGATTTTTAAACTCCATACAGCTTCACTGGAATCATTTGGATAATTTCCGCTCTGGAATTGTCAATCGCTACTGAAGATATCTGTGGGTGGATGCTAATAGGTGTGAAATCACTCATTAGGGGCATTTTGTGTAATACAGGGCCTTTGATGCATCCCCGCCTGCCTCCGGCCACTCCAGTTGTTTTGCCGTGAGGCTTTAGAAGAGTCCCGGTCCTTGAACATAGTGGAGGTCACTCAGTCCACACAACGACAGCTGGAGAAACACAACACAAATACAACGTTTATGACCAGCACACACATCCAAACACAGGTTCAAGGGCTGTGTGAGGGACGTACACAGACGTACTAAAACCAAACTGAACCAATGGATAAGCACCGTCCCATATTTTCAAACTGCTGACACAAAGTCGCACCAGGTTAAGAAATAAACTAGGGCTAAACTGTGTCATACTCAAGTGTAAACCAGTCCAGGGCTACACCAGGGATAGGACAAGATTTATTTAAGATTATGCCAGATTAAAACTAGGCCAAGCCCAAATCTTAACCAGGACTAAACTATGCTCAAAAGACGGTTGTAGCAGAGGAGAATAAATAAGGCTTTTCAGCTTTGGTGACATAATGACTTTGCTAACTGGGTAATTACACTATATTAAAGCAGAACTATTGTGCTTGTGGCTGTTAAAATCTATGACACCTGTGGATCATGATGTTACAATATTCATCTAAAACGACTTAATAGAAGAAACACAGTCAGCTGACATGGGAGCTGACGTCGCCATAAATGTCATTACAACATGAAGATGTCGTATGAAAAGCTGCACATTACACAAGTAGCAGATTTTTTCATGTGTACCAAAATGACTTCACGATGCTGCCGGATCCATGTATCACTGATTAAGAAAGTAAAATTGGAGAAAGAAGTAAGTACATCACAGTGGGGTTGATCAGCAAAATAGTGCTTTGAAAATAAGCTACTAAAAATTGCTGAAACGTGCACAAATAAGTCCAAATACAAGTTCAGGTGAGTAAATGGTGAGAGGAAACAACTATAACATGGTTAAAAGCTCTGAAAAGTCCATTCTGCAGAATAAGTCTGTTTTAATGCACCACATGGACATAACCACTGATAACTCTTCTGTTTACTTCATGCCTATCGCTATAAAATAAATAGAAGATTTACTAATTAAACTGAATTTTATCAACATTTGATCACATTAGTTTAGTAGAACATGGGGATTGTATAAAGTACAAACACAAAAAGCCTAATTATCAAAGTATTAAAGGGAACATTAAAATGAAAAGGTCCAGCTCAGTCCAGTATTCTTGAGTAGAATTTTTTAGACGGGACGTTCTTTACTATAGGTTACTATGGCAACGACCATGGTTTTTACCATATTTAGACATTATGCTCATAAAACAGAGATGATCTGCACCAGATTATAGATAAACAGCTAGTTTCCATCTGCAGTCCCTGACAAACAATACAAAATTACACAGTGGAAAATTAATATAGTCAATAATATAAAACAATTTCTCATTGATTCCTATTAGTCAGTTCATGCATTTCAATTAAAGAAGCAATCAAAGAAAAGTTTAAATTTTTTATGTTACATCTATAAGTTTATAAATATTTCTGGATTTTATAACAAACTAAGAAGTGCAGTTTGTGCAGATCAAAGGACGGACGTGAAGCACGATTGGACTGTATGATTTGAGCAGTTTGTTTCCTGTATCCACGGCGACCCTGCTCGGAGATTGCTATGTTAGCCAAATAGCTCTGAAGTGCTACAGACTTTTTATAACAACAGACTTTCTCCACCAAATACTACTCTCAGAAGAGAATCTGGACTAGCATCTAAGCTAACAAGACAACAACATAATGGGCAACAAAACATCCACTCAAACTCCCCAAGCCGAACGTGGACGCAAGAGAAAACTGCTCATGACAAACTTGGACCTACAGTCGCCCGGGCTTGTGGAGCTAGCAAATTCATCTGACGCAAACCCAGAGGTCACGGGTAACGCTTGGATCGATGAAGTTGGAGATATACGCTACTACTTTGAAATCCTTATTGATAAGAATCCTGTCAATACCCGAGTAGACGCAGATGCCAACTCACAAGCGGGATCGTCTTCTCACCAACATGAAGCGAAACAAAGTGATCCCAAAGATGCTGAGATCCAACGGCTGAAGAAAACGATCGCCCAGTTTGAGTCTAGGGAGAAGGAGCATCAGCAGACCATTTATGAGTTAAAGAAGAAGGGAGAAGCTGAAACCTCCCAACCTCAAATGGACTCGGGAATCGTGGAAGCTAAAGGCAAGATTAGTGATGACCTTTTGAACCAGAATCATCAACAAAATGAGGAAAATCAAAAGCTCAAAGAACGCATCCAAAACCTGCAAACCAGAGAGGAGGACTATCTCGAAACGATCAAGATACTCCAAGCCAGGAACAGCCGACTATCTGCTACTGTAGATGAACTAAAAGATAAAGCCAGAGCAAAAGATGATCAAATTCAAGAGCTCAGCGGTCAAATTCAGGCAGGAACGGAGAGGTGCCTTAAGTTAGAGTGATGTTGTAGAGAGGAACATAAAAGGACTGAGAAAGACGGATGTGTGTAGATGTCTGAAAAGCTAGCTTCAAATGAGCTAAATGACACGACTGTCTTATGCAATGATGCTGAAACCAAAAACCTCTAGTTGGAACAGAAGAATGCGGAGATCCCAAAACTCGGAAATCCACAATCTGCTGGAGACGAGGAGAGTGTCTTCAAACAGTCGCAGATGTGGATGAGCATGAAACGACCCACGTTCATGAAGAACCTAAGCTAAGTCTGTGAGAAAAAAGTGGCTAAGCTAAACTTGCTAAGCCAAATCAGGACAATCCCAGCAGTGATGAGTCCACCACCTCACCTGACAACCGTGCCTCAAACACCAGTGGGAGGTGGACAAGGACGCTTCTGGCAGCAGGAAGTTGCATGTTAGCGGCTGGAGCGCATTGTGGAAATATGGACCAAGTTTAAAATCTTTTTTTCTAATTAACTAGCGGAACTCCAATATGTCGACCAAAAAGTTGTATTAGTGGATTAATCATTTTATGTAGATTATAAGGATTTATATGAGACAACAGCAGAAAGGAGAAGTTTGTGAGTTAGTGTTTTATCTGAAAATGTTGTATTTTTTTAGTATTTATATGTAAAAGGCAGATTAATAAATCACAATCTGTTTATCTGGCTTCATATTGTTTCCTACTATTTTTGAAGGCAAGGCAAGTTTACTTGTATAGCACAATTGGAACACAAAGTAATTTAAAGTGTGAAATGGTGGGAGATGTTCTTTGGTGCTGGTCCATGGAGAGACTTGTTCACACAGAGCTGCTTTAAAGTCTCTGAGCCACAGGAGCAAGAGACTTGAGCACAGGACATGTGTAAAGTACTTCCTGGTTCTAGTCAGGGCCTGAGCAGCCGTGTTCTGGACGTACTGCAGCTGTCTTAAGGCTTGTCTTGAAGGCCAGTAGGCTGAAACTCATCAGGACCCAGGCCAATTAAAACTGATATAGATATTATAGACTTACATAAAAATTGTCACGGGTTTCTGTATTTTTGCACCTTACATTGTACAATCAACAGAAAATTGCTCACATTAACCCAACTCAATGACCGTTACAATGACACCCTATTTTGAAAGGGAGAGGCCCCGATTATAATTAGGGCACACAGGCTCCGCCAAACTTACCTGGAATCTTCTTCACTTCTCAGAAACTTTAAAAAGGTGAAAAGTGATTCTCAGAAGGGTGTGTTTGACAAGTATATTAGTCAATTAGGGACGTGCATGAATCAAAACAAATATGGCTGCTTGCAAGAAAAAAATAAAGGAAAAAAGGTATCTCAAGGGACTGAAAAACATTGTGGATTTCTGCAGAATCAATGTGAAGAACTAAACTGTTAAGCAATCAATGGTGATCCCCATTGCCAAGAAATGTGTTGTGAAGGTGCAAAATCATTTCTGGCCAGTCTCTCTGACATACCTTGGAATGAAAGCTTTGGGGAGGATTATCAAGCAGCACATGACTCCAGCAGTGGCATCCCGGCTGGATCACCTCCAGTTTGGATACGAGGCTCAGAGGTGTGGATCATTATAGACTGTATATATAAACGGACATAGCTAACCTTCTAGCCGCCGCACTGCGCTTCTGCTCCATCAATTCTGACTCCAATTCACTTTTCTATTGAGAAACTGTGGCCCCTCTCTCTAACTGCTGCTGTCAGACTCATCATTTTGGTTTTAAATGTTTGTATTAACTCACTCTACATGATCCTGGGGTTTTTATTTCACTGTTGTGTCCGTAAATCAAGATATGAACATTAATAAACGACAAGTCAGCCCTATTTCCCCAAAGTCGCTATCACTAGCATTAGCAGCAGGCTTGGTAAGCACCCACTCCATGATAAACCCGCAGTGCAGACAAGAAGGGGCGTTACCTTCAACAACCCCGCTCCGGATTGGCTCTGTGGTTGCTATGATACTCGCAGTCTGAATTGAACTGAACTGAACTTGATTCCTTTTCTAACTTGGGTTGTTTGTTTTGGGCTGTTTTTCAAAGGCCTGGTCACTTGTTGTGCTCTGAAAACCCTGCACACGACCCACCACATAGACTCAGCCACAGCTCTGAATCACAAGCTCTGATTAGAGGTGAGTGCTACTGCTGCAGCTTAATGAGTACGTCCACAAACATTCACTACAACTGTGGTAAGTCAACAATGGACTCACCTCAAAGTACTACTCACACAGAATACACAGAGTACACAATCCTGGTTTACATGTGAGGCTGACCCAGTTTCACCAGAGCACCGGTGGTCAGATCAATCTTGTGCCAGTATCAGTGCAGGTCAAAATGCTAAATAACCAGAGCTAATGGACATTCAGAGCCGCTAATTTAGCATTAACACAACTTTGTAGGTCAGTTAATATTTATCATATTAAAAAATATACATAGAATATATATATTTTTAAATATAAGCATCAACGATTTTGCCTGACCTGTCCACACTGATATCTCTCTGTATTTTTTATACAGATTGATATCAGTCTGGTCCCCATGTCCTCCGCTGCGTCTCAAGCCCTGGTCAAACATGATCGTCCAGACAGATCTGTTTTTTAGTGACACATGAAACAAAAGAGCTCATTGGTCACCTATGATTTACAAATAAAATCTAATTTATCTCACCTCAGATGAGCATTAATTCTGCAGAAATTCAAACATTATCAGCCTCCTGAGATATTTTGTACTTTTTTTTTTTTTTTTTTTTTTTTTTTTCAAAAAAAATCATAGTCCCTGATTGGATAATCCACCTGTCAATCACTCTCATCTGCACTTGGTGAGATGCACCAGACTCACATCTTTGTAAAGTATTGAAGAAGTGTGTATACTAGAGCCCAGGCAATCATCCCTTTACCTTGAGCAATTAAAATGAAACTCAACAGAGCTAGTTCATTTTTAAACTTATTTCTCACTTTCGTCTCACATTTTGGGCATACTATCATTTATCAGTGTTTTTCACAACATTCAGAGGCCAGACTTGTGAAAAGCTCTGATAAACTCATCAACCCCCAGCAGTTTATAAGCGATGAGTTTATAAGTGCAGAGCGGAGTCTTGCAGTCATGGTAATGCTAGCAACAACTAGCATGCTAACAGCACTTCTTCCTGACTCTCTGACGATAGTTTGTTGCAGGCAGCACACGGTGGCCTGATTCTGCCTCTTGATATACTGAGGCAAAACAAAATACCTCTCCACTAACTTTTTTGGCTCCACTTTGAAATGTAGAATGGAGCAAAAGATCATAATTTGTGTCAAGACTAACCAAAAATATGTGAGTACAGCTCCAAACACTAGGGGCCATCACACTATATCACTTAACAATATTACAACAGGAAAGAAAACAGGGAAAACTACATTTGCACTACACCTTTGCTCCATTGCAGTGAAAAAAACATGAAAAATGTAGTACAATTATATCTTAATCCTTGTAATTAGACAATAAATAAATGTACCAAAGACTTGTCAAGGCATTTCAAATAAAAAAGTAGCATGCAATTCTGTTAGCCTCCCTAAAATATCACTAAAAGAAATCGAACCACAAGATGCACATTGTGATGCTGCTGTAGCGTGAGATTTGGATATAATTAATCCCTAAACACTTTCTTATATTTGCCTGGTTGTTTCTTGTCTATTGGTGCAGTTGAATGCCTCTCCGCACATTTTCGGCAAATGCTAGGAGAAGCACAGACTGACAGTTGGAACTATGCTTACACTTTCAAAATCTAGTTAAAATCTAAGTAGGTCAGTAATCCAGTTTTCTTAGTGCGCCTGTAATGGTAGTGGGCCTGTCACAGGATAGCCTTAAATGACTCCACTCCTAATGAGCTAACTTTAAAGCCACAATTAGCATCAAACTCGCAAGCTAGCAGTTTCCCAACCCATGACCTGCTCCTATTCACAGAAAGGCTATTTTGGGTTTTCTTTAGATGCAGGACCCTTGGCTCTGGGAGGGGTGGGGGTGTGACCTGACCTGGATGCCCAAAGAGAGGTGTTGCAGCTGGGGCAGAGCTCTGGACAGACTGGGGGCGCTGGTGGAGGTTTGGGAGCAGCTGTTGTGTGTTAGACTGTCATCGCGGTAATGAAGGAGGGGTTAGATCTGGCACAAGTCTTTGGTTGGATTGAGAGCTCATGTTACCGTAGTTTTTACTTAAGATGTGGCAGAGATGCTAATCTTGGATCAACTGAGAAAGAGTAGATGGGAAAATGGGGCTGAGAGTATAGACGGGTTGTTCCTGAAAGTGATGTCACCCTCTTAGATCTTTGGATGAATGGGAAAGCAAAACTTTTCTCTTATAAGTTTAGTTTCATAGCATTATAAGGTCTACCCACCTAGACTGACTCCTATTCTTTACAGACTGTGCACAACCACTGACAGAATGAACCACCGGAGAATTTAGCAGTAGTACAAAAAAGCACCAGAATATTATATTCACTGAGTTTTGAAAGTAAAGTCACAGGCCAGGTTCACCAGCTGTTGGGCACTTTGTAATGCTGATGCTAATAAAAAATAAACTAGTCACTGGCAGGTTTTGGTCTTGTTTATTACAAGTTGTTTTGGTTTTTTTTGCAATTTTCGGATGTGGTTTTAATTAGTCTCTCACTGGGATGATTCTCGACCTTAAACTGGGGCCAAATAAATAAAACACACACTGAATTCGTGTCATATTTATGAGTTTCTAAACTCAGGAGAGTCCATCTTCTCCAATTCTTCCTCTGTTGCATTTGACCTGAAATCCAGACTTTTGGACTGATTAGAAGAATCACAGGAGAGCCTCTGGTTTAGGCTGAAGGGGCCAAGGAATCAAATATATATCAAATATATGTATGTATGTGTATATATATATATATATATATATATATATATATATATATATATATATATATATATATATATATATATACACACACACACATATATATAATTAATTTATTTATTTTTTTGCAAAAATACTGAATGTTTTGTTTTGAAGCTGATGGTTTGTGATTTGTGGAGGAACAGATGTCTGTTCTTTCAACTGGATTTAACTAAAGTATCATTTCTCGACTTGTTCCGCTGTTGTTCCAATCAGCTTGAATAATTTGCCTGCACATTCTGACTGATCCTGTGTAGAGCACCACTCCAAGTACTGTCATGAAACACTCTATTCCTCAGAGTTACAAGCTTAGCTCTCTGAGCTCCCAGCTTCAATGTGTTTATTCTGAGAACAGGGAGCTCATAGAGTCCACACTCAAACTGATCATGGACAGATACCTCCAAATGTGTGTAGGTCTTATATTACACAAAATGGAGTCTTGTAAGCTTTACCTTTTCAAGAAAAAATACCTGGCATTGTGTTTTGTTTTATTCACACATGCTTGAGTAACACTTTATTATTAGTCTGTAACATCTCCAAAGCTCAAAATGCTCTGTTCCACTTTGTGATGTCATGAAGTGGTAGTTTTCAAGTTAACAGCTCCTTTTACTTTTAGTTCATTAGAGATTGGCAATTACAGAGCTGAAATTATCCAAATGATTTTAGTGAAGGTGAAAACACAGTGGAGCACTCCCATTCAAAAGGTGGAACGGAGCATTTTCAGTTTGAGGGAAGAACTCAGCAGGGTTTGACTTAAACATGTGTGATTGAAATAAAACACATTATAACATAGATGAGAAATATGGGACTATGGGCCTTTAAGAAGCTTTACAGATGCCAACTGTGCTGTATGGAGGGAATACCACTCCCACATGTGCTTGTACCTGCGTTTACATTCACTCAAACTTCACTTCACTCTGTCATTTAGATTCCTGTGGTTTATCCTGATGGCACGTTTACAGAGGCAGTGAGAGCTTTGTGACCACCTACAGACCTCCAGATCTCCTGCAGCATGTCTCTCCAGAACTTCTCATCATCACCACCACTTCCAAACATCTAACCCTGCTCATGCTCCTCTGTCATGGGAACTCCTCTAATGTTCAGTCACGCCAGCACTTCACAGAGGGGTCACCGTGCGGGGTCAGAGGTCACAGGATCACAGGGCCGGACAATGCCGCAGATTGTTGATTGTTGAGGCTAGCGGACGAGAGGAAGGGTGGGCTGAGAGAGTGTTAGCATTGCTTTGATTCTCAGCATACTTGGCTGTTGTCGGAATGGGAGGGTTTTTGTGAACTTTGCCGACATTTTGGTAACCTGGGAAGAGGAACCTAGTCCTTGTTGAGTGACTAAATTGAGACTTCCGAAGATCTTGTTCTGTCTTAGCTGAGCAATGAAACTCCAGTGTGTTCATCGAGTGTTTCGACATGAATCAGTGCTAGCGTTTCTGTACGTTTTGTCTGCTTTTTTTTTTGTATCGGTTGCATGTCTGTTCCACCATTCCTTATAGAGTTCAGCAAGGATTCACCCACTGACCAAAAGGTGAGCGGTTCAATCCCTACTCCAACCATACTGCATATTGTTGTCGTGTCCTTGGGCAAAACACTGATTCCACCTTGCCTTCAGGATGAATTGGTGAATTGTTCCTTTTTTGAGTGCCCAGTGGAGGTTAAAAAGCGCTTTGTAAATACCAGTGACCAGAAGTATTTAAGAGAGTATCTAGATGATGAGGCGACTGTGGCTCTGTGGTTAGAGCCATGGTCCCTCAACACGAAGGTCAGAGGATCAATTCCCAGACTGGCAGCCTTGCTTCTGTCCGTCTGGCCCAGGGCAGCTGTGGCTACAATAGTGTCTTACCAAAACAAAGTATGGAGGGAATGAGCGTGTGACATGCATTAAAAGAGTAAAACATTGTTATAATCATTAGTTTTGTTTTAGTAATTTCAGAATATTCATCCTTATTTGAGTTGGTTGGCGGTTTTCGATTCTCACTCTCGACATCAACATCACTGGTTGAGCGTTAGGCCTGTCACGATAACATACATTTTGAACCATTATATATTGCTTCAGAGAAATATTGTGATAAACGATAATCCTAGTACATCATTTTAAAATAAACAGTATGATTAAAAGGCATGAGGTTCAAAATAAACAGCAGAATTAACTAATATTTAGCCATAGAAGTTATTTATTCTACCTTTTCTACTACAAATCTTACTTTAATACATAAAAATGCCACAAATCTCTACAATACTGCAAATAAAAAGTACACACGATAAATATTGAGCCCCAAGATATATTGTTCCAGTTTCATATGCTGAAGTGCTAGTACATAACATATTTAGATCACAATGTTGCCTTTTTTGTTGTTTTGAAAATGCAGTATTCACTTTATAGCCTACGCCTTGCTCCGGCTGAAGAGACTCCCCCTTCAGAGCACGATCACATTTCAATTTCAAACATGCACAAATAGTACGATACATAGGTATAACAATATAACACCAAGATATCCTAACTTGTATTAAATGCCAGGGAGAAGGGGTGGGTTTTCAGTCTAGTCTTAAACTGCTGTAAAGACTGAGAGGAGAGAAAATTAAGAAAAGGGTCGGCCCTAATATGGAACCCTGGGGCACACCAAACTCTAAGGGACACACAGAGGAGAAGAACTGTCCTAGGTTCACAGAAAAGCCCTTGTCTGACGGATAAGATTGAAACCAACAGAGGAGAAAGGCAAGGCAAGTTTATTTGTATAGCACAATAAAATAGACATTAATACAACAAATCAAAATGTATGTAAATTTCAATGCAGGTACGAGCACATAAATATTGAGCCCCAAGATATATTGTTCCAGTTTCATATATTGAATTATAAGTTGATATATTAATTGTGCCTTTGTGTTCTTGGGCAAGACACTAGTCTGTGTACACTGGTGTATGAATGTGTGTGTGAATGGGTGAGTGGTTCCTTGGTAAAACGTTGTGAGTGCCTTGAAGGTGGAAAAGCGCTACATGAAAATGTGACTTTGACCATTTACTTCATTGCATTTGGGGCATAGAGTTTTTCCTTTTCTTTCATGACATTTTAGACGAACTGGTTCTAAGATCATTTTAAATAATATGAGAAAACAAATGTGCAGATGAGGTTTGCACAATTCTCACCACATTACATACAACTTTACATAAAATAAGTATGTGTTTAAACCTGAAATATTTGAAAGTGTGAAAAAAGCTTTATTTAATGCTCACAATTAAATGAATAAACAATCTAATGTAGGTATAACACCCAAATGCAAACGCAATGTAATAATCAAATGATTTTTTTTTTTACCTTGATTTAGCCCTTGTAACTCATATAAAAACATGACAATTTGCAGAACTAATTCTCTCCTAATCACAAACTAAGTAGCGATTAGCATAGCAGCGTGAAGCTACACACAGTCTGCATTCTTGGTCGGAGGAGGGTGCGTGATTGGCCGGACCACCGAGACAGAGGACACTTGACGGACTGCAGGCCTGTGGAGCTAGCGTTGTGGGGGCTTTGGGTGCAGTCTTTGAGGGTAAATTGAATCCCCCCCCAACCCCCTTTAACCCCCTGGTCCTCTGGTGCTGTTCAGAGAGCTTACGGAGGATGGAGAGGTGCTCTTGAAATGTGCACTGGTGAGAAAGTGACGAGCTGTGATGCAACTCAAGAGGAATGTGTGTGTCGGGCTAATCTGGCTACTGCACGGTTTGCATATTCTACAGGCTTTTGCATTATGGAAAAATAATGTTTAAAGAGGAGGTATTACACTTCTATGGGGTGCTAGTACATAACATATTTAGATCACAATGTTGCCTTTTATTGGTAAAAACAATTTCAGATGACCAAAGTGCTTCACATAAAAGTAAATAAGAAAAAAAAAACATATATAGATTATACAATACATAGGCAAAGAACAATAAAACACCAAGATATCCTGTCTAACTAGTATTAAATGCCAGGGAGAAGGGTGGGTTTTCAGTCTAGTCTCAAACTGCTGTAAAGACTGAGAAGATCTGATAGTGACAGACAATAAAATAGAACATTGTGCTTTCTCAAACATCACCCAGGGGAAGCATACAGAGAGAAAAGAGCCGGCCCTAATATTGAACCCTGGGGCACACCAAACTCAAAGGGACACACAGAGGAGGAGAACTGTCCTAGGTTCGCAGAAAAACTCCTGCCTGACAGAGAGGATTGAAACCAACAGAGGGGTAAGGCAAGGCAAGTCAAGCTTATTTGTATGGCACAATTCTTTCAGAATAAGACAGACATTAAAATCACAATACAATAAATCAAAACATTTAAAAAACATCAAAAGAGGAACATTACAAAAAAAAAAAAAAAAAAAAAAAAAAAAAAAATACCCTTAATGCCCACATGTAACTCCAGGTATAGTGTATTATTTTATATCATGCTTTTATTTATTTATGAAACATGTTTATGGAGGAGCATGAGTGCTTTAGGCTTGTGGGAGGAGCTAGGGCCTGAGAGAGATTGCTAGATTACTCAAACATGTATGGATGACATCTACAGCTTCTTCAGGCATGTTTTTGATGAGGAAGCAACGTTATGACATGGTAGAAAGCTCCAAACAGTTGATTTAGCATAATACCCCCTCTTTAAGAAAATACAAACCAAGACAAAGGATGGAAAATATATCAAACTTCATGCTAGATTTGTTCCATGTTTAACCATAGATAACTCTGGATTGTCAATTTTGATGTCACTCAAATGCAGCCTATTGGATAAGAATCAAAATGGTGGTACTTACCTCAGATTAAACCAAGTTATGAGCTGAGAGTGCGATCTACTAATCCATTTAATTGCGCCCGTGTAGTGTATAGTACATGTCCATCAGGTTTTATCAGTGTGGCTCAGGTCCTGCTCCTCTTATCTCTCAGGAGGTGTCAGACCAATCACTCTCCTCACATCCAGGGCCCCATTAGTGGATAAGATCTCCAGTGTGCTCCTCACATACCGACATCCTTCCAGAGTACTGACCCATGCATTCTGACAACACTCTGCTTTAACGTAAGCTGGGGGCGACAGAAGCTCGTGTTTTGTCGACTGATCTGAAAGTCGGCGGCTCGAATCCCGGTCTCAACATAAACATCACGGGTGGAGTGGGCATATCGGTTGATTACTGTTGTGTGTCCTTGGGCAAGACACTTAACCCACCTCGCCCCCAGTGTCTGCGCACACTGGTGTATGGATGTGTGTGTTTTCCATTTGAATTAGCCGTTCACAAAGCATGAACTAAGACTTCATTCATAATGGGGCAGTAGTTTCATTACGAGTGATTCAGACTTACCATATCTCCACTGGTTTAACATTTGACTAACTGAAAATTCTACGGTGTATGACGTCCAAAGCTCTATATTAATGTCTGCGGGAATTGTGGTTGCCAGGTAGCCTTGTGTTTTGGGTTTTCCTGTTCATAAACATCGGAGATTAACAAAGCGCTGCAAATTATTCTCAACATTAACATCCCACCGTGTTTAAAGGTCCTGTATGGAGCAAAACTTACTTGTGTGAACTTTAAACCATGTTATAATGTTGTTACCTCCTCAAAAACATACCCAGAGATTGTGTTTTG
Source organism: Periophthalmus modestus (assembly GCA_019594935.1). Taxonomy (NCBI): domain Eukaryota; kingdom Metazoa; phylum Chordata; class Actinopteri; order Gobiiformes; family Gobiidae; genus Periophthalmus; species Periophthalmus modestus. Next base: position 25,949,557 of record JAIEZT010001328.1, on the reverse strand, counting down.
TTTCATTCAGACATGTTTGAGTAACACTTTATTATCAGTCTGTCTACATCTCCAAAGCTCAGAATGTTCTGTTGCACCTTGTGATGTCATGAAGTGGCAGTTTTGCAGGTTAACAGATTCTTTTACCTTTAGTTCAGTACAGATTGGCAATTCCAGGGCTGAAATTATCCTGGAGTTGTAATAGTGAAGGTGTATGGAGTTTACAAACACGGTGGAGCACTTCCTGTACCACCACATGATGACATCACGAGGTGGAGCAGAGTGTTTTCAGTTTAAGAGAAGAAGCTGGCAGAGAAAACGAGTATTTATTTAAGTAATAACATGAAGCCCTTAATTACATGGTTCCTAAGACTGAATCATTCTTAATAAACTATGTGTTCATTATGTATTAACTCAGGCTTTATTAAGGATAATTAAGGTGTTATTTATGAGTAATACCTGTCAGTTCAAAAGTAATGATAATGCCGTACTCTGGAATGTTCCAGGCAAAGCGATAACGAGACAAGGCCATATAAGTTGTATAGTTCATTATTTAGTAACAAGAAAATGTATCTTTTAATCAATATTTTAAGAGAAAAAAAAAAAAAAAACCTTGACTTTATATTGAAAGTCTTAAAAAAAACATTAGTTTAGACACATTATGTTTATTTATTGGTTCAGAAATGATTTGTACAGAGACGTTGCAGTAAAACAGAGGTTAGTTGTAGATTTTTAAATTAACAAATGAGCAACAGCAATAAGAACTTTTGTTTCTCTAAAGAATCAAAGCAACCAACTTTGAGATTAGGCTCTGTGCACGGTAGCACGCTAGCTAGCTCACTGCATCTCAAAGCTAACAGTCACTTTTATTAAAATTGAAAAACATCCTATTAAAATTCAAATTCATCAAAATAAAGACTACTCAGCTGTTCTTAAATGTAGATTACTTCAGTTTGTGGAGTTATTTGGATATTTACTGTGCTTCAAAATTAGCATTAGCGTTAGCATTTAGACACAAACATGTCTTTTTCTAAAGCTAAGTGTCCTCGGATGAACTAGTCATTTTATTTGCTCTCTGTCCACTGCCTGACCTTTAAATATTTATTCACTTTAGCAAGAACCTCGTAGAAATACAACTGGACAGGAAGTAGTGACGCTAACAGTACGGTTGCCGGGCGCTGTTGTCACGCTGTACTTTTTTTAAGAAGTAAGGGTCTGAACCAGCATGACTGAAAATCGAGATAAATATTCGAAATTCATGCCATTTTAACCAACATCGATATTCCCATTTACTGTTTGAGCACTTTTCTTTTCATCCTGGTTTAAAGGGCCCATGTTTGACCCATAAAGAATGTTAATGAGAATGTTAATGAGAATGTTAATGAGCTCTCTCCGGTGTCTGAAGTGCTTTGTGTTTGTTTATTTGTTTGTTTGTTTGTCTGGGTGGTGTGGAGAGAGGAGCTGTGAGCAGATAAGAGCCTGATGGATTATGGGGACGGTCTGAACACGAGAAAGGGGAGAGGGGGCGGATTAGTCCATTGTAAAGGGTGAAGGGGGCGGGGCTGAGGTAAAAGTACTACAGTAGTGTCACTCGAGCAGATGTGAGAAGTAGTAATTAGAAGCAACAAAGGAATGACAGAGCGGTTCTTGTAAGAGCTTAAAGTGTCGTCAGCTCCCAAACACAGAGTTTTCTTTTATTAAGTGATTTTAGATGAATATTGTGACTTATAATGTGCAGATTATAACATAATGATTCACGGCGTGTCACAGATTATAACTATAGAGCAGACACAGGCACAATGTGTCTGCTTTAACTTATCTCAAAAGAACAAAAAGAAGTGTATATTTTAGTTTTTTTGTATTACAGTGTTCCCTCATTTATCGTGGGGGTTACATTCTAAAAATAACCAGCAATAGGCGAAATCTGTGTATTTTTTGCAATTATTCTATATGTTTTAAGGATGTAAAACCCCTCACCTCACACACTTTATACACTTTTCTCTCACAGGCATTAACATTTCCTCACATTTCTCTCTTGTTTAAACTCTCTCAAAGTTCAAACCTTCGTCGGTGCCTTTGTTGGTGCAGAACGTTTCATCGACATTGTGGGTTTTGTCGGGGAGAAAACTTGCAAACATACAGCACTTAAGAGTCACACTGTGATCCAACATTTATGTAAATTTGTCTGACACATTCTGTACTGTACAGGAGACACGGAGGAGACTGATGGACAATAGTCTACAGTCCCTCAGCCAATCAGGACGCAGAACACAATGGTCTACAGTCCCTCAGCCAATCAGGACGCAGAACACAATGGTCTACAGTCCCTCAGCCAATCAGGATGCAGAACGACGCAGAGAGAGGCGTTCAACTGCATGAGGTGAGAACATGAGCAGCACAGAGGACCACCGGCGGGTCACTGCATCATTTCAGAACCACAGTGTTTGTGGTTTGTTTAGCCTCAGTGACACAAATGCAGTGAGAGGCTTTGTTCAGTGTAAACCCACCTCTCCGTCACCTCTGGATCTACCTCTGTCTGCTGCTGTTCCTTTTCTCTTACACACACCGCCTATCTCACTCTATTTCTCTCACTCTTTCAACCCCCCTCTCTCTCCCTCTTTGTCCAGCTCTCCATGTCTCTCTTATACGCCCTCTTTTCTCTCCCTTTCTCTTAATCTCCCTCTCTCCTCTTTCTCTCGTACACTAAGACTCTCTTCTCTCCCTCTCTATCAATTTCTCATTCCCTCCTCTCCTCTCTCCAACTCTCACACTCCTCTCCCATCACTTTCACCTCTCTCTCTCCTACACTCCCTCTCTCTCTCTTACACTCCCTCTCTCTCTCCTACACTCCCTCTCTCTCTCTTACACTAAAACTCTCTCCTCCCCTCTCTATTCATTTCTCATTCCCTCCTCTCCTCTCTCCCTCTGACCAGCAGTTCATCTCTCCTCTCCCTTATACCCCCCCTCTCCTCTCCTCCATCTCTCACTCTCTCCTCCCCCTCTCTATCCATTTCTCATGCCCTCCTCTCCTCTCTCCAACGCTCACTCTCTCCCTCACTCACCTTCGGCTCTCCCTCTCTCTTACACTCCCTCTCTCTCTTTTACATTAAGACTCTCTCCTCCCCCTCTCTATCCATTTCCCATTCCCTTCTCCCATTCTCTCCGTCTCTCCAACTCTCCCTCTCCCTCACTCACTTTCGCCTCTCCCTCTCTCTTACACTCCCTCTCTCTCTCTATCCATTTCTCATCCCCTCCTCTCCTCTCTCCCTCTGAGCAGCAGTCCCTCTCTCCTCTCCCTTACACCCCCTCTCTCCTCTCCCTCCATCTCTCTCCTCTCCCTCTCTACATTTTTTCTCTCCTCCTCTCCATCTCTCTCTACGCACTCTCATCCCTCCTTCTCATTCTCTCTCTGTCGGTCAACCATAAAAGGTGGAAATATCTTTTAACCCTGAGAATTACAAGTAGTTTTTTTTGTTTTAAGTTTTAGGGGTTATCATCTCCGAACATATGACATATTTAAATCAGCATGTTATAGATTAACACAAAAAAGCACAGAATCTTACAACTAACTGTAAGAAAGGTTTGAATAGAGCTTGGACGAGATCGCTAGATTACTCAAACATGCACGGGTGACATCTAAAACCTCTTCAGGCATGTTTTGATAAGGGAAGAACGTTATAACAGTGTAGAAGTTTTTCACAATAATAACCAAGTAAATACAAAGCAGAAGGGGGGAGATAAGGGTTAGGTGAAAAGTGTATTTTCTGAACCCCAAAGCAAATGCAAGACAATACAGGAGTACTCAAACAAACTCAAACAAATCAAAGTACATGAAAATACTGAAATGACTTAGCATGTCGCTTTCACTTTAAAGGTCCTGTGTTACGCAAAATTGACTCTTGTGAGCTGTAAGTCGTGTTATAATGTTGTTCCCTCCTCAAAAACAGACCCGGAGTTTGGGTAACCCTGCTTTAGTAGTCTGTCACATCTCCAAATGCTCTGTTCCAACTTGTGATGTCATGAAGTGGTAGTTTTCAAGTTAGCAGCTGCTTTTTACCTTTAGCTCAGTAGAGATTGGAAATTCCAGGTCTGAAATCATCCGAATTATTCTAGTAAAGGTGTATTGAGTTTAAAACACAGTGGAGCACTTCCTGTATTACGTCATGATGACATCACAAGGTGGAATAGAGTGTTTTCTGTTTGAGAGAAGGCTAAATATGCAGGGTTTGTGTGTTGAACATGTGTGAATGGAACAAAACACAACTCCAGGTCTGATTATGATGAGGAAACAACATTAACACATAGATCAGAAAACAGTGTGACATGACCTGTTCAAGTCGACATTGTGCTGGTGTCGCTCTGGAGTTATAATCTGTCACACCTGTGGATCACGATGTTGAAATTTGCACATTTTAATTCGCAATATTCATCTAAAACGACTTCGCTGACTTTAGAAAACTGCGAGTCTGAGAGCTGACATCACTGTAAACGTCATCACAGCAAAGAGCCGTGTCGAGCTGCAGATCACACTCAAGAATAGCTGATTTTTTCACTTTTCACCCAAAATGAGTACGGGACGCTGCCAAATCCTACACATATCACCAATTAAGAAAATAAAATTGGAGAAAACGGGGTTGATTTGCAAAACGTCTGGAAAATAAGTGATTAAAGATTACTCAAACATGCACGAATCACTCCAAATACAACTTCAGAACGGCAATGACAAGGAAACAACTATAAAATGGTTAAACGTCCTTTTCTTGAAGCTCTGTCCTCACTGTCCCATTGTCCCTCTGGTCTCTGTGAATCTGTCTGTCCCACGTCTCATATTTCTAAACCCAGAGATAAGCCTGGACACGTCTGCCCCATTCACTATTGTTTCGATATGTGCTGTCCTTTTAAAATCAAACCAAACCTCATAATGGGGGGATTAAAGTCACTGCACATACCTGAATTTTACTCTCACGAAAACACGTTTGCAGTGGTCCAAAGTTCTTCCTATCACTTACCTTATGCATTCAGAACATCCTAATTATTCACCGCAATGAGTTTATAAGCGCTCTTCACAACTTTCAGACCACCACGGTAATGCTAACAACAACTAGCATGCTAACAGCGCACCAGCCTTACTTCCTAGTTCACAGACAGCATGCAGCGGTTTAATTTGACCCTATGTACTTCCTTACCACAGATCGTATAAAAAAGCGAGTGTGACGTCACCCTTAGCATTCGGCTCCAGTCAAATGAAGCTAATCGAGGCTAGCGGTTATAGCGGCGAGTTCCATATTTGAAATTCCGACTGCAAGTGTCATATCAAACAAAGAGCCAGTCTGGAGGAAGGTGTTTGAAGGTAATGCCCCTTATGGCCCGCAGCTCTGGTTTAGGATGGAGCGAGTGCTTAACTGTCAATCAAATCTGTCGCTAACGCTAGCTGGAGTGATGTCCAGGAAAGAATACGCCTGATTTGTCTGTTATTAATGTTCATATCTTTATTTATTTACACAAACATTTCAAGACCGAAATGACGAGCCTGACAGCAGTAGTGACAGACAGAGGGGTGAGTTTTTCGAAAGAAAGTGAATTGGAGCCAGAGTCAGCTGGGCCTATTTGGAATGCGGCGGCTAGCAGGTTAGCTATGTCCATTTATATATACAGTCTATGCTCCTTACATAAAAAAAAATCAGGTTTAGGAATATTTTTCCTTCTTTGAACAGGATGCTAGACACGCGTTAGGAAAGACGGGAATCACTTTGGGCAGCTGCAAACTGTAACAAAGTAACAAAAACAAAAAGAGCTGTCGTTGTCTAATCTAATCTAAGGGAATGAGAGGAACTAAGTGTGACATAGATAAGCAGGTCTGAAGTTGCCAGATAAAAAAGAACAGTTATCTTGAGGTGTACCTGCTTTACAGCCTGTATCCTGCAAAAACACCCCTACTGTTCTTCTGTTTAATGATGTTCTTCCATAGAGTAACCCAGTGCTCTTTCAAACTGTGGAGCTTATTTCGTTTAGAGTTCATTTTATCAATTTTTCTGACCTCCTTTAGAATTGCATTGAACGTGTAGTCCACTTTAGACCTGGTTTCGATTAGACCTGGACCGTTTTAATAGCCTCTATAGCAGGAATGTCCAGACTATGGCCCGGGGGACAAATGCAAACCTCAGAAAATGTTTGCAGGTCCTACTGAATCAGCCCAAAAGTAGTACTCTTTACTGCAAATTTTGAAAACGTCTGCTAGCATAACTTAAATAACAAACATTCTGGTTGTTGATACAGACTTACTATAAATGCTCCAAGCGTTTTGAATGTTTCACTTTATTGTCGCGTAGTTCCCTGATACCTCCGAGTATAGTGTTATATCTGTGCCTTTTGGACTGATCCTGTTTGAAGCACCGACCAATCACAAGCCTTCGTGCTAAATTTGCACTTCAAAATGTCCAAGGCTAATCTCTGTGTTGAGACAGGTAAGTGATTTTTGCCAATATAAACACCTATAGTTGAATGAATACGAGTTTAATGGGTCTAATGCCTCACTGGGGAACATTACGATCAAAGGAATCACATCTAACTTTCTGGAGGTGGCACGTTAGCTGTTTGGTTCCATGTAAAGTGAAAGTTAAAACCATACTTTGGTGGAGATAGATCAGTTTATGCCATACTGTGGAATATTATAGCCAGTGGAGCAACATTTTCATGGAAACAGGTAGTCCAAATAAGAGTCAGGTTTTGTGAGGTTTTTTTTTACAATTTACAACTCAACCAAACTGAAAAGAAGTCACTTTTTGGCCACAAAGTTACGGTTACAGCTTCAAACCAGATCTGTTGTTCCCTCTCACCATTTACTTTTTTTTTTGGAGCGATTCGTGCACGTTTGAGCAATCTTTAGTCGCTTATCTTCAAGACGCCATATTGTCGATAAATCCCCGTTTTCACTGCCACCGGTACACGCCCACTGTGACGTACTTACTTCGTTCTCCAATTTTGTTTTCTTAGTCGATGATACTCGTAGGATTCGGCAGCGTCAGAGGCGGCGACAGCTACACATTTACGTTTACGGCAACTTCAGCTTCCCTTGGGACCGCAGTCTCATAACGTGGAAGTTAGTGGATTTGTTTCTTTTATTAAGTCGTTTCAGATCAATATAAGAAGTAAAATGTCAAGGTTGTAAATTGTGTTGTGCATTCTGTGTTTGATTAAGTCTTATACGTCGGCCTTTGAAGAGTCCCATTCCTTCATCTGTACACACACCCATCACACCTCACCTCTCTCTCTCCGTGACTTCCTCTCCGCCATCCTGCCCACCTCGACCCCACCGCCACTCCGGGGTTCAGAGGTCGCCGGTCAGGGGTCGGGCCCACAGCCACGTAACAATGTCCAGACGCGTAGTGACCTGGAGGGAGGAAACTGTCCGTCAGTGGTCAATCTGAAAACAATTTGAATTCATTAGGGCATTTAAGGGCGTCCATGTTGATTTCCGATCCCACTTGGCGACAGGGGCAGGAGGGCAGAGGACAGAGGGTAGTGGTAATTATGCATCGGCCGGTCCCATTGACTCCTCATTTGCACGTTTGCAGATTAATGTATTCTGGAGATATTGACTGGGGTTTGATCCAGCTGTCTTCTATCACGAGAGGAGGGGGCAAAGTGGAGTCTGGTAGTGCTCGTGTTGCCGCGGTGATGGGTAAATGACCTATATTGCAGGTGAATGAGCAATAGTAAAGTGGCAGTGGCAGCGGAGTCACTCTATATCTGATTATTATGGGATTTTTGGAGTTAAAACATTATTTGAATGTCATGTAAATAAAAAAAAATGGATTTGATGTCTTGCTAATTATAGTCCATTGTATTATTTAGCTCAGAGTTGGGAGATTGTTATGGCCCCAGACCTTAAGTTCTTTTCGTTTGCTGTATTTGTCCATTATATTTTATCTGTGTGTCCCTGAGCCCTCTCTCCCCATAATCGTGGCCCTTGGTGGTGATTGGAGGATTGTTTTCCAGCCTGGCCAATCCTGGGGCCCACCTCCAGTCGCCTCCCATCAATTTAAGAAGATTCGGGACACCTGTTCAGGGACAGTATGTCAGTTCATGTGTCTCTCTTGTGAACAAGTCACCACAGGAGTAGTGAGTTTTTGTTCTGAGACACTTCGTCATCAGTACTGACTCTGTTTTGTAACTGTAAAGTTTGTTTTTTGGTCTGTTTTTGTTTAGTTTTTGTTTAAACCCTTCCAAGGTACCCCATGTTTATATATATTTTTTGTCCCTTTTTTTGTTTATTTTACCCTTACCATCCCTGTTAATTAAATTACTTCTTACTTTACCATTTTCCATCTTGGTTTTCTTTCGTTACTTCCCTGTCCCCACACGAGCTCGGTCATAACAAGATAGTTTTTAAATTATTTTAACGTAATCAGATTTTAGTGAGCATGTGAACACAGCTGGTGCCGCAGTTATAGCACTCGTCCACCAGCAGAGGTTTGACTCCTGCTCGGACCAAGTTCTGTTGTGTCTTTGGGCAAGACACATCACCCATCTTGTATGAATGTGCTGTGTGCGTGAGGGTTGGTGGTGGGTGGATCTTCAGTCAGTCCTCGCCCCTAAATTGGTGTTAGGGGTCCAAGGGTCGGACTCAAGACACACAAGAAAATGCAAATGGTTAAGGCTTTTATTTAGCCATAAAATGTGGCAAAAATTAACAATAATTTGGACGCAAAAAATAACATAATGTCGACTAAAGGAACAAAATCTGCTCCCAACTTGACACCTGACAGAACTGACCTCACGATGCACACATGGGGGGAGCGTCGACACTGGCTGATCGTTGGAGGGACCATGTCTCTCGGGTGGCCTGGGAACACCTCAGAGTCCCATCGGAGGAGCTAGAGAAAGTGTCTGGGGTGAGGGAAGTCTGGGAGTCCCGCTTAGACTCTTGCCCCTTGCTCTGGACAAGCAAAAGAAAATGGATGGAAGGATGGACTTGCTCAAATTAGATTTAATAATCTCATGCAAATTCTGTTTAAAATTGCAATAGATATAACTAAATGCAAATAATATTAACTGAACCCAACTTAAGCTCTCCTCTAATCTACGTGCGATGCTTCAGGCCAGAGGGTGGGGCCTGGAGGTCACGCCCAGAGGTGGATGAGTGACATCTCTTCAATGTAGTACGGAGGAGCCCTCATAGTCGGTAATGTCCGAGCTCACTGTGAACCTTGAGTCTGTTTGGATGGACCAGTTTTTGAAGTCAACTTTCCCGAGACTCAAATGTCCTTCTATCAGTTTTTTGGAGTCATCTGATTGTTATATAGTGAGCTCGTAGGCAGCCATATTTGTTTCAGTAAGAAGAGCCATGCATGTTCCTGATTGGCTAAACCACCCGTCAATCACGCCCATTTGAACTCAGGCACCAAACTCACATCTTCGTAAAGTACTGAAGAAGTGTGTGTTCTGGATAACCGGCAAAACGTCTAAATACTTTGACCCCATCCAATACCAATATGAATGAATAATGCATAGGTCACTTTAACGTAAATGATGTTTCACTTTCTCCATGAGCTCTGGCAAGAACTCTTTCACATTTGAATATACAACTGTGTACTACCCTTGTTTACGCATCTCCGCCCATGTTTAGCATATGACTCAGGGTTTCCACAGCTACCAACCACCTTCCCCTGCAGAACCCGGGGTCGGCTGGCTCTCGCTTCCCATACGGCTCCTGTAATTGTAGCATGAAATGGGGACTTAAACGCGGGGCCGATAATGGCGGTGTCTATGCAGAGAGAGAGAGAGAGACCCTTGATTCTCCGGGAGCCTTCTTATTATCCTCTCCAGCCCAAAGCCACAAGGATCCAAAATGGCTGCCCGCGCGTTTCAAGCCGTGCCAGTTTCTCTGTGAGTCATGAAGACCGGGAGAAAGGAGGTCCTGTGTCACTGCGGATAGGTTGTAAATAATTCATGGCTACTGCAAAAAACGTAATGTAATTTGGAACTTATGGTGTGTTTTCAACTGGAGTTAAAGGACTCCTGTGAGTTTTAAACCATGTTAGAATCTTATTACCTCATCAAAAACAGACCTGGAGTTGTGTTTTGATTCACATGTTTGAGTAATCCTTTATTATCAGTCTGTCGACAGCTCTGAAGATCAAAATGCAGGATTTGTGTGTTAAACATCTGAGAATGAAACAAACCACAACTCCAGGTCTGTTTGTGATGAGGAAACATTATAACATAGATCAGAAATAGTGTAATATGGGCCCTTTAACAGCTGCACATGCTACTGCAGGATCTGGCAACCCGAAGTGGCAACAACTTTTAAATATGTAGAAAAATAATCAGTCAAATACATATGATGTATTGTGGGGTCAAAGTAGGAGGAAGAAAAATCCCATTTGACAAAAATTTGTTTGAAGCACTGTGGACAAAAAATAATGCATATTTACAAAGAATTAACTGTGCTCAACTTAACAAAGAAACAGAAATTAAGAAACTAAGGAGACAATCCACATGTACCCAGACTGCACTGGTGTGAACGTCTGACTGGCACCGCTTAAATACCCCCCTGCACAGGAAGCACCTCCCCCCGGTGTGCACCATAGTCTTCACCGGTGCAGTGGGTGTAACTTTAGCTGTTTCTCTTACTCACTATGTCTCTGGGGCCTAAGTCCCTTAACTAAAAGTGTTTAAAAGGTAAACTATAAACACTTAAAACATTGAAACAAAATACAGAAGACATTGAAACAAAAGAAACAAAACAAATTTAAACCAGTTCTCCCTCCACATGGTCCAGCCCATGACCACACCCACGCTGTAAACATGGCCGGCATAGGCCACGCCCCCTCTGTGTCTGGACCAGGTGGAGGTTCAGGTGAGTGGATCGCTGTATTCAACTGAATTGGCAAAATAACTAAATTAACTAAATTTAACAAATGTAATAAAATATCTTTAAAGTAAACAAGTGTGAGTGTGGTGATTAAAACTGAAAAACTAAACTTCTTCTTAGATTTATATTGAACAATTATAAAACGAATTGAACATACGTGTGAACAAACAAAATGATGATAATATTAAACGGGGCAAAGGCCCACTCTGCCACACATATGAACATTTTAGAACTTTTCTAGGGAAGGATCCACCACCTGCTTGTCTCCATGGAGATGTTATTGCTTTGCCTAGAATGTTCCACAGTGTTGTCGGTGGTCAGTAAAAGATGGAATGTCCAGACAAATACTTGAATCTGATTGGTCAAAGCGTCACAACAGTGAAACAAGCCAAAAAAAATCAAACCATGTTTGTTTTTAATTCACTTGTGCGCTTCACCTTTGGCTCCGCCCAAACCACAATCCTGCGCTCTGATTGGCCTGCACCACCGGTTAAACTACTGGCATTCACAACTACTGGAGCTGGACCAGATGGACATTCAGGAGTCTGGAAACTCTTAAATATGTTGCTGACAGGTTACCACATTATGGCATTAAACTCATCTCCATAGAGACAAGCCTGTGATGACAAGTTACAGGTTACATCTGTGGAGAGATGAGTCCAGTCACAGCTGTTTTAAAGGCAAACACCTGTAACTGAATAAATGTAAGGTAAGTTTAACTCATTTGGAAATATTCGCCCCCTGACATGAAGATTTGTGTTTAATCCCCTGACAATGACAGTGCAATACTGTAATGATTTTTGGACAAGTTCTTTTCCTTGACTAAAAATACCTTGTGTAAATGATGGGTGGATTTATACTTGTACTTGCACAGTGACAGAACAGCGCCAGGCCAAACCAGGACACATATTTGAGGTCAGAAGTGACACTGTTATGGGCGGAGTGACATCTTTACTTCCCGGTGACACTGGGGCTGGTTGGAGAAGTCACATTTTATATCCCCCCTTTATGTGATGGATTAAAACAGAAGCTAATAGTGCAGGGGCTGCCCAAAGCCTGACTGTTCCCATGATAAACAAGAGGAGTTAATATCAAGTGTCATATTGGCTTGTGAATTAGCTTGTCTGCCCACAGTTATTTTATAATTAGGCCATTATGTGGTTTAACATGGTTTATGTCTCCCATTGAAAATAGTTTCCAATGGAAAGAAATGCATGTGCTGGGATCTCTTAAAGCCACATGGTCACATTAGAAATGGTGCAAACATGGAATTTAAAGGTTCACTCTGGCACTTTTCTGGACTATCTGTCACCTGCTTGTGACCATGGAGATATTATTACTTTACCTGGAAGCTTTCAGGGTGGGGCATTACGTTTATCCTGCATTAATTTGATTAGTTAACAAACAGCATTTTTACAGAGTTAGTGGAGTTGCTCCTCTAACCTGTAAAGACCGCCTCACACTACAGGATTTTTCAGCCTCAGATTTTTAAACATGCAACAAAAAGCAAACTGTAAACTGTGGTGTAGTAGTCCAGATAAATGTGTTTAATGCACAGAAGGCTGGAAATAAACTACACAGGAAGAAGAAAAGTCACTATCACTAATCTGCATCTGCCCAGCCCTCACTGCATCCATGTAAACAGACACACGCTCTTTACTTTTATAACTTCAAACTGGATAACAGCACCGTTTTGTGGACTGGGGGTCATTATTTGCAGAAGAATAAATTCTATATTCTACTCTATATATTCTATAATTCTATATATCTATATTCTAATAGATAATAAGGATGAGATGCTGCAGTTTAACTTTACATCTTTACCAGACGTCATAATAAAATCATTATTAAGTTAAATTTTCGCCATTCCCCGAGTTTGTACCTTTCACCTCTGTGTCCGTGACTGAGTCTGTCCCTGACGCTCTATTGCTGTTGCCGTGGTGACGTTATGACACATGGCAAAAGACGAAATTTAAATCTGTCAGCTGGACAATGGGCAGAGAAAAGTCTTCACTCCTTCAACGATTTGTCCAGTTGACAGTTTTAAACTTCATCTTTTGCTGTGGATCAGACCTGGACGACTGAGGGACACACAGACATCGTTATGACACATGAGAATCACAGCGGATTCAAAATCGCCCATGAAGGTCCAAAGTCGGGTCACGCCTCCCTCAAGTTGGAAAGAAGCAAATCGGGTCCTAAACGGGGCAAAATAATCCTGTAGTGTGGGGCAGGTTGAACTTAGTCTAGAGGCATCCCCAGCCTGTCTCCATGCAGATGGATAAGTTTAATGCCATATTGTGGAACATTCCCTTGGCAAACAACAGCATCTCCATGGAGTCAAGCAGGTGGTGGACCCTCCATCAGAAAAGTTAAAAGTCTACTTTCTTTTTGTTGTGTTTTCAGTTTGGACTCTGGTGTTGGCTTTTACCAAGAAAAAACTTCATCAATTCACTACATTCCTTCAGCAGATTTGATATCAGATTTATTAAACTTTTCAAGTTACAACTCACACATTTTCTCCCATTAAAGAAAAAAATCAGTTTTAAGAGATTTTCCTTTTGTCTTTTGTAACTCTACAAACTATAGCGGAAATAAATGTGGGGGAAAAACACAAAAAAAAAGGGCTGGATAATCTGGGTATCCATTATGTGCACCTCATTAAATGCAAAGATTTATTTAATTTTATTTATTTTTAGTTAGTTTTGTTTAGTTTAGTTTATTTTAATTTATTTTATTTATTTTTTATTTAATTTATTTTATTTTATTTTTTTTATTTTATTTTATTTTATTTTATTTTATTTTATTATTTTATTTTATTTTATTTTATTTTATTTTATTTTATTTTATTTTAGTATTATTTTTGTTTATTTTATTTTATTTTATTTTAATAATCATAATAAAAAAAAATAAAAAAACAGTCAGTCTTTTGTCAGGAAAAGCATTTTTTTCAATTTAATTTTTATTTTTATATCAATTTTTATTAGTATTAACACCCGAGACAAAAAAAAAAAAAAAAAACCTCTCCTCAAAACCAGATCTAAAATAAGCCAATATGATGTAAATGCAAACTTAGTCCTTTGCACTAACCTGTTTGTGACTGGTGCAGATCTCACATAATATCCACATGTTCTCTTTCACATCACAAGCAGCATTCCTCCATTAAAAGGCGTTTCATTTCTTTGACAAACATTTGAGTCCCCGTAGACTCGTGTTTTATCTGTGTGTCATTTGTCGTGTTCACAAAGGCCTGTATAGATTAGATGTTTAACCGTCTGAAGTCCACTGGGAATACTCTCAAATATACTGATCAATGAACATGTTTAATGCACCAGAGCTTGTGAATCTGAAGGACACAGCTGAATTTAAAGATGCTGTACCTGATAAAACATGGGAAAAACAGAATTAGTATTTTGTGGATTGCAGTGGTCCAAAGATACTTTTTTGGTATCTGTTGTTACACAAAGATAAATGTCATGATCCGAGATATGAGCTTCAATGAGACGTGTGCTGCATCGTCCTCGGAGGGCGAGACTCAGAGCTCCGAATGACGTAATCTCCGAGTTCAACATCAGATGCCTGTTACAATTGTGAAGTCGGAAAAACAATGGCCACGGCTATTTCAGTAAAGAACGCAGTATAACAGCACATTTATAACAGCAGAGGCTCACTGTGCAGGAGCAGGTTCACAGAGGCGGGTGGACAGGGCGGAGCATCTAAAGACAAAATGACCCAAACTGAACTGTATCCAAATGAAGGGCACAGCCGTGATGAATTTTCTAACTCTCAATTGTTTTCCAACTTCTCAAGTTGAAATTTCATGCTCGCAAGGGATTCCACTCGTCATGTACAAGTCGGAACTTGGAAAATCCTGACGACACGGTGGCTGAGTGTCTGAGTATCTCACACTCACACTTCACACGTTCTACTTGTGTCTGGGGGGTTTCCTCAGGATGCTCCAGTTTTCCCCATCAATCCAAAACATGCACCATAGGTAAAATCCTCCAGCTAAGATATTCCTGACCACGTATAGCAACAAGATCACAGAGCTGGGTCCCTGAGCACAGGAGTCCACGCCCACGGCTCCTGAGGAGATGCCCCAGTGGCACTGAACGATGGGTCAGATGCAGAGGGCAAATTTCTCTACAGGGACAAGAAAGTCTACCTTAACCATAACCTTATCTCCGCCCACTGCAGTTTTATGGAGGGAGTGTGCAGTGTAGGGAGTATTTTATCAAGGCGGATGGAAGTCGTCACAGATAGTGCACTACAAAGGGAGTGTCCTTTCAACAGCTCCGCTCCTGACCAACTATTTACCAGGTTTATGTGATGTAACATGTTTGACCCGCTGACCTTAAAGAGGGGGTATTTTACTTCTATGAGGTATTAACTGTAACACCATGTTATTGTTTTGAAAATGCTATATTTGCCAAAAACAATGAATTAACAAGTTTCACTTTTATTTTTTATTCTTTGAGTCCCCCCATTTCTTTACTCCCCCTTCAGACCTCTATCACAACACAGTCAGCTGCTTTCCACTAATGAAACTACTGCACATCGCATCAGGTTCATCAAGATGAGGTGCACAGTTTTGTATAATGTGTTTGTCATGACTTGTCATGGGGAGCGTGAGTGACGTAGGCTTGTGGGCGGAGCATCGCACAAAATCTTAGAGCGAACTGCCAAACCCCAATGTTTCCTGGCCATTGTTTTCAATGCAACTTTATTAAAAAAATGTCTTTGTTCATGCTAAAGACAAGTCCTAATCTTAACCATTACCATTGTGCCTAATCTTAACCCGACACAGGGCCTATGGCAACACATTCATGGACAAACTACATCAAATACACCTTTACTATATACGCCCTTGCACATGCTGAGAGTCAGCCAAACTATTTACGTTTTAAACTGCTCATTTCCCTACTAATTAAATTTTTAGATATGTATCAGTAGTATTTTTTTCAACAATTTGAACTAAGATAACAACTGAAAGTTTGATTAAGTCGTTTATAGGACTAATCTAATGAAAAAGGGTGAGGGACACGTAGGTGGAGGTGCATCCCGGTGGATGTCTGCAGCCAGACTCTTCAGCTCCTCTGCTCGGCCTGAACGCTCGGAAGGTTGACGCTAACCCACAACTATCCTCGCTATGCTTTCTTCTCCTTCCACTCCGCTACATCCTCTGACCCGACATTTGGCTATGATAAGACCAAAGCCTTCAATCCCACACAGACGCACTGCGAATTCCTACCGTCAACGCGGGACCTTGAACACAACCGCCCACGCAATGCCAGTACAGTGCGCTAACTAAGTACCCAGGCTAACTCGGAACAATGCGAGGATTCAGACTGGGAATGCATGCGGCCCATTCACAGTTGCTATCGCTAACATCTACAATGCTAATGCGGTGTGTTTCGCGCGCTGGGGCTGTTTTGCGTAGGAGTTGCATCAAAGAGCACGTCAGGAGCAGTGGTGTCGCTCAGCTGGTAGGAGAATGCCACAGTAGTTCTGAATGTGGTGAATGTCATCGGAAAAATGTGCGGAAGAAGGGAAGAGGGGAGGTTTAAAGAGGGAAGCAGCTGGAGTACAGTAGGGTTTTGTAGCGGTTCTGTAATACCATGTGATTGTTGTACCATTTACATAATATGATAAAGGGTCTGTCGATGTATCGTGGTTCATCTTTCGCGATGACGCTGTTTCGCGGATTTTTTAAGTACAAATTTGCATGTTTTTTTTAAGCATATGAACGTGTATTGTGTTTTTTTTTGGTTAGGGACTGTACGAATTGTGTTCATGATTGGCTGTTAGACCACTGTGTTCTGCGTCCTGATTGGCTAAGGGACTGTAGACCATTGTGTTCTGCGTCCTGATTGGCTGAAGGACTGTAGACCACTGTGTTCTGCGTCCTGATTGGCTGAGGGACTGTAGACCACTGTGTGTTCTGCGTACTGATTGGCTGAGGGACTGTAGACCACTGTGTTCTGCGTCCTGATTGGCTGAGGGACTGTAGACCATTGTGTTCCTGCGTCCACTGTGTTCTGCGTCCTGATTGGCTGAGGGACTGTAGGCGTCCTGATTGGCTGAGGGACTGTAGACCATTGTCCATCAGCCTCCTCCGTGTCTCCTGTACAGTACAGAATGTGTCAGACAAATTTACATACAATGTTGGATCACAGTGTGACTCTGAAGTGCAGTATGTTTGTATGTTTCCCCCCTGACAAAACCCTCAATGTCGATGAAACGTTCTGCACCGACAAATTTCATAAACACTTTGGACTTAAAAGTGTTTCTGTGCACGGAGAGGAGCCTCTGTGGATACCGCTGGAGCAGAGGGAGGAGAACAAAGCGATCATGGAGGAAGAGGGAGATAATATACGGAAGGTTTGAACTTTGAGTGTTTAAACAAGAGAGAAATGTGAGAAAATGTTAATGTCTGTGTGAGAAAATTGTATAAAGTGTGTGGTGAGGGGTTTTACAGCCGCAAAACATATATTATAATTGTAAAAAATGAAGCTGATACTTCGCAGATGTCGTCTAGTGGGGGTTATTTTTAGAACGTGACCCCCAAGATAAACGAGGGACCCCTGTACTACAATCACATCTGAACCTCTGTATCCAGAGCCTTAACCTGCAGATACAGACACATACAAGTTTTTTCCCATTCTCAATATGTGAAAGCTCAGAACCTCCAGAATTCACTCACTGACTGACTAAAGACAGAGCAGTGGGCGGGGATAAGGGGTAGGTGAAAACAAACTCTTTTTATTCAAGCATTCAAGCCTCAAATGCAGGACGGTACAAGATTAGTCAGATATGCACGACTAAAACAGAACTTTGAGTGAGATCGTGACGAGGGAGCGCTGGGTCAAAGCTCATAAAAAAAAGTTGATTGGGATATTACATTCCCTTTAAGCTTCAGAAGGTCATTTGAACATGGGACATTCTTCCAAAAATCAAAAACTCATTAGCATGACCTAAACTTTACTGTGAGAAGCATCAGTCCCGTCACACGTCTCTCTCTGTGGATGCAGCGGGACCTTCCTCCTGAGCAGCTGTCCCCTTGTCGGTGCTTCGTTTTTTGGGATCTGCTTCTCATATTCTCCCCCCGACTCCCTCCACACGGGGCGGGCAGCCGGAGTCTCGCGGGCGGCGCTATTTTCTCTGCCCACTGACAAAGAAGAGAAGCCGATTGTGCGCACACGGGTGAGTGTTTGGATAGAAGTGTGTGTGTGAGGGGGAGACGGGGAGGCGGGGGGTGTAAGCATGAATCAGCCTTTTCACAGAGCAGAGATGGAGAGTGGAGGTATGGACATCTCCACAGACGTACTTTGTTCTGCAAGTCAAAGAGAGGAGGTCTTTAAAGAGGAGGTGTCACACTTCTGCGGCGTATTAACTGCTAACACATGACATCACTGTGTTACCTTTTAGCGTTTTGAAAATGCTGTTTTATAAGTTTCAGTTTTCTTTTTTTGACGCTCTGAGTCCCAGCTCCCTTTGCTCTCTGCATTAATCACCCCCCCTTCAGAGCAACATAATCAGTGCACATCTCATTAATGAAACAACCACACGTCACATCAGGTTTGCCAAGTTGTGAAGTTTTATATCGTGTGTTTTGTATAGGTGTTTTTGGGAGTGTGAGGTACACTTCCACATTCCACAGAATCTCTGGGAGCATGGAGTCCCAGGAGAGATCGCTAAATTACTCATGGATGAATATGCGTACAACATGGTAGAAAAAAAAAGTTGCCTCCCCTCTCTGTAAAGGACGGACGTTTTAGAGTTTCTAACCATGCTGTAGCTGTTTCCCTTCTCATTTCATACATGCTTGAGTGATCTTTACACTGTACTTCCTTCGTTCTCCAATTTGATTTACCTAATCAGTGATATGCATAGGATTTGTCAGCGTCACAGACTTATTTTGGTGAAAATACTGTCCAGAGGAGCGGCCAACAGCTGCACAGGTCTTTGCCATTTTCGACATGTTTTTTTTATTATGTTGTTTTAGATCGAGGTGCCCAAACTTTTTTTTATCAAGGGCCACATCTCAAAACATATTCAAAGCGGAGGGCCACAGACCGGTGATCAGTGCGGTGCTTTATACACAGCTTTGACAGAGCCGCTGTGTGTTAAAGGCTTGAAACACATTCATTTTAGGTCTGTATCACAATGCAATGTGATTTCTGTTTTAGATCATTCAAAATAATCATCTCTAAATTACAACATGATGCTTCAGGAGTGTCATAGATTGTAACTATAGAGCAGACACAAGCACAATATGTCTAACCACGTAATAACGGCGCTCCCTCACCATTAGTTCAGTCAGATTCGTGTTTTGCTTCTTGCATGTTTGAGTAATTCTGTCTGAAAGATGAAACCTGTTGAGTGTTTTGAAAATGTATGTGTTCACCTTCCCCCTGTCTCCACCCACATCTGTATTCACTCATGATTATTCAGTGTGATTATATTTCTACCATTGACACTTGCACTCACATTTTAAATGTGTTAAAGTGAAATGCGTTTGGTTCATTGGTCTACAGCGGGGGCGCAAACTCAAATTCACACAGGGGAAAAAATTAAAAAGTGGGATTAAGTCGCAGGCCAAACTAAATATTTATTGAAACATTTGACAACAACATCTGCCTGTTTTTCAGACGGGGTGGATTAAATTTGAGTGAGGCCACAGGTAGGAGATGCTAATAAGTGTCAACAGCAGTGTTGGGGGTCAACGCCAGTATGTTTGCAAAGCATTCTGGGATTCATAATGTTAGTCATGTGCTACACTGGTACAGCAGGGCCAGCTCTAATACATCCTTGATATGGTCTCGCAGGCCAAACATAATTATATCGAGGGCCAAATCTGACCCATGGGCCTGAGTTTGTCATGTCTGGTCTACAGATATATCGTAAGAGCACTTCATCACTGCACTGTCTTCATCTAATCATATGGCATTGTATTCGAAACCAACCAGGAATTTTGCTGTTAGCATCCTAGCCTGCTCTGAAAACTTATAGGATGCTCAGAATGTGTTAGGATATACGGATTAACTTTGGACCACTGCAAACCGTCTAAAATGAACTAGTTCTGTTTTTCATGTTTTTTAAGACAGTACAAATCAGGTACGGCGCCTTTAATTGAATGAAGCACAATTGTCCCCTTTAATGACCTCTGCCTGGGCGCTGGCCTCTAGGCGCCTTCGGGCACAGGAAGTGACCCTCACACCAGAGGTCAGCAGAGGTCATGGAGGGGTCACGGGGGTCACCTGAGGCTGCCCGGGGCCCAGTGTGTGCTGATGGGACACTGACACATCGTTAGGGGGGTGTCATCGGCAGCAGGGGATGTGACCGGAGCTACCTGGACGTTAAAAGGGCTGTACAGACTGTTTTTATGTAATTAAGTTGTCTTGCCCTAGTACATAAATATTGCTAAATCAGGTACTTACTGCGCCTTTAAAGAGCAGGAGCTGTGTTTTTATTTTAAAATTTTCTTTACTAATGTTGAAAATATTATCTGTCTTAAGAAAATAAATAAATAAAAAGTATTCCAAAATGCTCCAAAATATGGGTTGAATAGCCATCAGAGGGGTACAATATGAAGGTGATTATACCATAAAAATACACATGCTTGTCTCCATGGAAACAGTATGGCATTAAATTTTGTAATTCTGTGTTAATGCTACTACTGGTGTATTTATTGCAAAAAAAAAAAAAAAAAAAAAAAAAAAACACTGTATAAACTAGCTTGCCTTTCCATAGATCTAACCTGTAACTTGGACAGGAAGTGACGTCAGCTGCTTGTCTCCATGGAGATTGTGATGCAGTTGTAAAACTTCCATTAGATTATTTAGATCAGCTTATTTCCTTTTATTGTTTCGAAAATGTTATATTCACCGAAAACAGTGAATGAAGATGTTTTATAAATTTCACTTTTGTTTTTGACGCTCCTTCCTTTGCTCTCTGTGCTAAGTCACTCCTCCTTTCAGAGCGCTATCACCACACAGTCATCCTGCATCCCACCAATGAAACTACTGCACATCACATCAGGTTTGTGAAGTTCTAGTGTATTGCTCTATATCGTACTTTGTGGGAGCATGGGTGACGTGGGTTATGGACTGAGTTTGATTACTGGGAGAGATCGCTAGATTACTCAAACATGCATGGGTGACGTCTAAAACCACTTCAGGCATGTTTTTGATGAGGAAAAACATTATAACATGGTAGAAAGCTCCAAAAAGTCATTTTAAATAAAGAAATATTTAATTCTTTCTCACTGTATGGCATTAGACTTATCTCTCTCCGTGGAAAAAAATGCAAACATGTCAAGTTACAGACCAGATCTGTGGAGAAGAAGGCCTGCTCAAAGTAAGTGCATGTTTTCCAGCTATGAAAACACCCACAGTTAAGTAAATGGAATATATATGTTTGATGCCATACTGTGGAACATTTCAGCCAAAGCAATGACATCTCCAATGAATGTCATAATACCTCCCCTTTAAACATACCAGCTGCATTACCCGAGCTGAGCTGTTGGACCCAAATGTGAGGAGTCATTGTAGGATTGTGGAAAGTGACCTGGTCCGAACTCATGGAGGAACATAACTTTGGGTCTCACACACTTTCCACAGCGCTCAGCAGTTCTTCAACACTTAAACATGGACTATTCACAGCTCTGGGGCTACACGTATTTACTGATTAAACCTTGCATTAAAAGATCAAATGTTATCCTTTTAATTTTATTTTTATGTATTTCATTTAGCATCAGCAGCATTAGTACTAGTATTATTTTTATTGGTGATGTCATACGCTCAGATCAGGGACATGACCCAGATTTCCCTATGGTTTCATTCTACTTTGCCATGAAATATCCAAAAGGTAAATTCACAAACCTGGTTGAACCTGGAATTTACAGCTACAAAACCCAAGAACTCACTGTATTACAACATCATTTTGCATTTTAACAATATTCATTTTAGCTGCTCATGTGTACTAATCAACGCTGTCCTATAAAATGCAGTGATGTCCTTTGAAAACCAGCCATAGCTGCACTATGTAACTTTTCTGTTAGAGGTTTGCGCTTTTGGAGATGTTCTGCAAATTCTGGAAAACCTGGAAAATAATTGGCCTGTTTTCCAGACACGGAAAATGCTAAATCTTGGAAAATATATACTCTGGCAAGTTAATGTCTCCACACTTTGGATATCAGATTAATAAGAGACTTTTACCACCATCTAGAGCAGTTTTGAGTTTTTTTTACCTCTAAAATCCATCATAATTTCTTGGGGGAGGACCCTCAGACCCCCTTTATATCTCTTTCTTTTTGGTGAGACCTTGGCGTCACATAGTTGTCCCTTACTCCTGTGTCATAAGTACAACACTAGACTCAAAAGTACCATTCAAATCCAGAGAATCGTCATTAACACGTACTTACTTTAGACTGGGTTTGCATGCATCTAATTTCAGTTCCACCAGGAAAATACTTTTTGCTCATGTACATCTCACAATATAGTGTTTTTTCCTTGGTGTATAATTTACCAATTGCGTACTTGGGTATAGCCTTAGACCCAGAGCACATGTTTATTGTAAAAACTGTATAAAAGGGGATAATCTGTAGACGCCATGATTACATAACTACAAATGTTCTGGAAAAGTCCTGGAAAATAATTTCAAACAAAGTGCTGGAAGCCCGAGATGTGATTACTTTGCCTAAAATGTTCCCCAGTATGGCATTAAACATGTATTCGTTCACATGTGTTTTGTGTTTTTTATATCTTGTGAGAAGCGATCGTGTCACCTGCTTGTTTCCACTGAGGTAAGTTTAATGACATACTGTGGAACATTTCAGGTAAAGCAATAACATCACCACTGAGACAACCAGAAAAAACACAGAACGCACATTTAAGGACAGGTTGGGGGAAATCTCGACTTTGCAGAACAATTAATCCAAAAAGAGGATTATGATCGATCATGATCATTGACTTATTTAGAGGAGGAGGGTCATTTCTGAGCATGATTTATTTATTTTATCCCCTTAAAGTGATGTTTCTCTGTTTTATCAAACACATTCTGTACAGACGCAGCTCGGGACACAAAGCTCCCGCCCTTCTTGCTGTGAGGTGGTAGTGCCATCAGTCCAGCACATTGTGCTGAGGCCGAGTGGCAGAAACGCAGCTGCCATTCTTACTCCTGAAATGTTTCCTCTATAAACACAATCATGGAATTACCATAGACTGTAGATGTAAATGGACACAGCTGACCCACTAGACGCCGCGTTCCAAATAGGAAGTGATCATTGGCGCTCTTCCGGCTCCATTGACTCTGGCTCTGATTCACTTTACATTGGAAAACTGTCGCCCGTCTTTAGTATATGGGAATAACATAAGAACAATGTGGACTTTTATTGAAACTGGAAATTCCCTTTGAGATTCAGAAACCTCAGACAGTCCTGGGCACGACTGTGTAAGAAACTATAATAATAAAAATCAATGAGCTCTCAATCCTCGACGGCTCCCACTGAAACAAGTGGGACATTCAGACACCGGAGCCTGACAGGATTGATGAGTTTGTGAACACACAAATATCGTGAGAATTCATCTTTCTGCCCAAGGTTAACACAATGCCTCCAATGGGAAAACGTTTTCTGTCATTTTGTGGTCGGGGAAAGAGAAAGCATATAGAAAGAGAACACACCAAGTCTGCCACAAAATCCTCTACTGTTGCTAAGCCCTTGCTTGCACTAACCCAGCGGTGGTTAGCGTGAAGCAAGCCTCGCTCTGGATTGGCTCTTTGGTTACTGTGATACTTGCTTGGTCGGATTTCCATATTTGGAACTCGGCTCTAAATTGGCCCCATAACTGCTCACCTCGATGAGCTTCATTTGATTGGAGTCGAACGCCATCACTCACTCAGTCCACTTCTTTATACAGTCTATGGGAATAACATCAGAACAATGTGGACTTTTACTGTAACTGGAAATTCCCTTTGAGTTTCAGAAATCTCAAACAATCTTGGGCACGATTGTGTAAGAAACTATAATAATAAAAATCAATGAGCTCTCAATCCTCGACGGCTCCCACTGAAACAAGTGGGACACCGGAGCCTGACAGGATTGATGAGTTTGTGAACACACAAATATCATGAGAATTCATGGTAAATGGTAAAAGGTCATTTTTCCACCTTCAAGCCGCTCAAAGCAAGGAACCACTCACACATTCATACACCAGTGTACACAGACACAGGCACAAGGTGGGTTAAGAGTCTTGCCCAAGGACACAATAACTACATTCATCTGTGGGAGCTGGAATCGCACTGCCAACCTGTGGGTCAGTGGATCTGCCCCCAATGAGAAAACGTTTTTATCAGTTTAGTGGTGGGGAAAAAGAAAGAAACAAAAACCAAGTCCAGCAAAGAAAGCCTCTACTGTTCCCTGAATCAAACACACAACCTTATTACCGTGAAGCCGGAATCCTCACCACTATTCCTACCATGCGTCTTGCTCATGGACACAACACCAGTGCACAACGTCTGCCTTCTGCCAAGTTTGATAATGCTTCACTGTGTTTGGGCCAGATATGTGCAGATTTACCACACAGCTGTTCCTAAACACACTGAGTTTTATCACTGGCCAAACTTCGCTCCATTCCCTCTCCATTGTTGCTTTGGTTTCCTGATTTGATAAATGCCCCCTTCACCCCCGCACACATGCCCCCAGAGAGGGCTCGTCTGTCCGGCCGCCACACTGTGCCTTTCTGCCCCTGAAAAGCAGATGCCACACGTGCGTCCTGATTGGTGGAGACAGCTGCTCGCGGACAAACGCTGCCCATTGATTGGTGTTGGCAGCTGAAGCGGTCG
This sequence comes from Periophthalmus modestus, assembly GCA_019594935.1. Taxonomy (NCBI): domain Eukaryota; kingdom Metazoa; phylum Chordata; class Actinopteri; order Gobiiformes; family Gobiidae; genus Periophthalmus; species Periophthalmus modestus. The sequence goes on along the minus strand of JAIEZT010001328.1, from coordinate 25,924,857 downwards.
GAGGATAGAGGGTGATAGTGTTGAGAGCGTGGACCGGGTTGAGTTATGACGGAGCAGAGACAAAGAAGAAGGGGGAAAAAGGGGTTATATAAGACGTTTGGGGAAGATGGTAGCACGGTGGCAGAGTGGTTAGTGTTTTGGCCTCCTATGCAACTATAGGTCCCCAGTTTGTGAGGTCTCAGGGCCCATATTATGCTATTTTTTGATCTACAGTATGTTATAAAGTTGTTCAAGTCATCACAAAAAGCCTTGGAGTTGTGTTTTGTTTCTGTGTTCTTCTCTCAAACAGAAAACACTCTGTTCCACCTTGTGATGTCATCATGTGGTGAAGTGCTTTACTGTGTTTTTAAACTTCATACACCTTCACTGGAATCATTTGGATGCAATTGCCAAACTCTACTGAACAAATGGTAAAAGGAGCTGTTAACTTGAAAACTACCACTTCATGACATCATAGGGTGGACCAGAGTATTTTGAGCTTTGGAACTATAAACAGACTAATAACAAAGTGGCCTGTAAAGTGCAGGTTTGCATGTTCTGCCTGTGTCTGAGTAGGTTGGTTCTCAGTATCTTTGTAATCCTTCAGTCACCCAGGTACGTTCCACTGAAAGAAAATGTGATTCTGTCAACTGGACCAACGTTTTTAGAGTGAAGTTGCTCATCCAAGCCGATTCTTCAGTTCTGACAGGGTTTCTGACAGGACACTGCCTTATATCTGTCTGAAGCGAGGAGGTAACTACACTGAAACTTATACATAGTTGTTTACAGTAAAGAATATCCGTTAAGTCCATTGAACTAACTTTCTTTTTGGTAAAATGAGATCATCTGTTCAATCCCTCAGTCGTCCAGGTCCGATCCATCGTAAAAGCCAAAGTTAAATCTGTCACCTGGACAAAACGTTGTAGGAGTGAAGACGTTTGGCTGCTCGTCCAAGCTGCTTCTTCAGTTCTGGTCAGATATAAGTCAGTGTCCAGCAGTAATCTTCACTCCTACACCTTTTTTTTTTGTTTTTTGGGCAGGAGGTTTGATAAGGGTTTTTTCTTCCAACAGCTTTCAAAATTAACAAGAGTCAGAAGTAATGAAAATAACAAACAGCTCTGAGTCCTTACCTCTGTTCTCCTCTGTCCCTTCTTAAATATGTTTTGATCTCTTTGGGTCGACCACTGTGTGTCAAAGCTAAGAGTCACTTTCATTAAAACTGGAAAACATAAAATGAGCAATCTATTCAAATTCAAATGAAGACTACCTCTATTTTTATATGTAGAATATTTCAGTTTGTGGTGTTTTAATAGTTATTATGCCTCAAAATTTGCATTAATGTTAGCACAGTGTTCATATGTGGGAGATGGAATCCCCCGCCCCATTTTTTGTTTTTTATGTTGAGAGAGGGATTCAAGCCACCAACCTTCGGATTAGTGGACAAACACTCTTCTAACTGAGCCACTGCCGACTCCAGTGAAGTATTCATTTTATTTGTGCAACAAGGCAGTGGCTTATCTTGAAATATCTATTCATTTTAACGTAACTCTGCAAAAACCGCATAGAGACAAAATTGGACAGGAAGTAGCGACGCTAAACCTTGTCCTACACTCACCTTTGGTCATGAGCTCAGGGTAATGACCGAAAGGACAAGATCACGGATACAAGTGCCCGAAATGAGTTTCAGAGTGGCTGGGCGCTCCCTTAGAGATAGGGTGAGAAGCTCAGTCACATGGGAAGAGCTCGGAGTAGAGCCACTGCTCCTCCACGTTGAGAGGAGCAGCTGAGGTGGCATCTGTTCAGGATGCCTCCTGGACGCCTCCCTGGGTAAGTGTTCTGGGCATGTCCCACTGGGAGGAGACCCCGGGGAAGACCCAGGACACGCTGGAGGGACAATGTCTTTCTCTCCTGGGATCTTGGGGTCCCACCGGAGGAGCTGGAGGACATGTCTGGGGGGAGGGAAGTCTTGGAGTCCCTCCTTAGACTGCTGCCCTCGCGACCCAGCCCCAGATAAGAGGAAGAAAATGGATGGATAGTGACGCTAACAATGACGTAGCTGTGCATTGTTGTGCAAACAGCGTATAGAATGTTCACTGTAAATATCTAAATATTCTGTCTTTGAAGGAGTTTTACACGTCTACAAACATATCAGATCAGTTTACAATTCATGTTTCAGTCTTTTCTTTATTGTTGGCGCTGCTGAATGTGTTTGAAATGGAAAACTAATCCTTAATCAGAGTACTTGTCAGAAAAATCCCAAGTCCATGTATTTTTGTGGTACCATTGAATGCTATTTTTACACAGGGCTTTCTACAGAAACAGGCGGTGCTCCCGAATAGTTCTGAACCACAAAAACACAACTTAAAGAAAGCTTCGTCTATAGCTTTGTATCCGAACATTAAGAGTTCAAACGCATTGGAAAACCATGCAGCGCTGGTAGCAGATATTTAAAGTCCTCCTCCCTGTCCTGTGGTTTTCTCTCCTCCAAACAGCTGAGGACATTACATAACATTTCTCATAACATTTACCGCCCCTTTAAAAACTGGGACCGGGCGGCACCGTGCGCACACCTGTAAATCATTTGAGGCTAATTGTTTATTTGGCCTAGCTTAAGTGCTACCAGTGTTTCCGATGCGTCCCTCCGGAGTGCACCGAAAAAAGAAGCTTGTCCCTCTGGGCGATATAACTCTTGGATCTGACCACCAACAAAATAGCACCGAATTAACCCCTCCCAAACCCACCGCCGCGCTAAAAGGAAGAACCGGCCTTAACCCTTTGTGTGCCGTGGGGTTGTCCACTTCCAGATGGACAGTTAAAGCGGGAGTATTACAATTCTGTGGGGTATTAACTGCTAATACGTAACATATTTAGATCATTACCTTTTATTTATAGATCCAAGGAGGGGAAAAAATGATCAGCAACAGGATAAGTTAGTTCATTTAGTCCTACCGCTTATCTGGGTAGCTCGCCATCAAGATGTGAAATGTGATCCAGGTTCCCTTTTCAATCCGGGAAAAAAAAACCTGACCATTGAGAGGAGAAGAGTTCAAATTAGGAAAGATGTTTTAGTTTGCAATTCCAGTGTATTCAAAATGCCGACCACGCCACAGCCACAGTGAGGAGCGGAGGAGGAGACAGGTAAGTGCCCTACTGTGACCCCGCAACTTAAAGGTAAAGGGGGCCGCAGCAACGGGAAGTGGCATTCACAAAAAGAGCTTCAGGACATGCGGGTTACACATGGATGACGTAGAAAGGTTTGAATAGGGCCCGGGACAGATTGCTAAAATACTCAAAAATGCAAGGATGACATCTAAAACCTCTTCAGACAATGTCATAACACGGTAGAAAGCACCAAAAAGATGATTTTTCATAATACATGCATGGCGTTTCTCACTGGTTTCAAGAAACTTTAGCTTGAAATTAAAATATCAATGGGTTATACAGTGTAACTCAAGGGTGCGTTCACACATAGACCACGTCGAATGATGAAACCAGGACTAAATTCAGTTCTAGGACCAAGCCAAATCTACATCTTGTCATAATGTGGGGTGTGAGGCGGACCAAAAGTGCGGGACTCGGGGCAAGTTTAAGGGTGTTTATTGACAGACACAAGACACAACAGGTGACGGGAGAACATACGAGGAGCTGGGTGCAGGGGTGCCAGTCAGGGTCCAGAGGTGTAGGGAACGACGAGACAAGAAACACAGCCGGTACCGGGAGACGGGATCGGAGAACACAGGCAGGACACGGGCAGGAAGCACAGCAGAGACACGAGGACAGAGATGTGAGCAGCACACAGACACACGGTGGGAATCAGCAGGGTGACGATCAGACGACCTGGCAGAGAGAGCTGGGTCCTGGCTCCCTTTATCCTCCTGCAGGTGTGTTGATTGCCCTGATGGGCTGCAGGTGCGTGTGGGAGGAGCCAGGGCTCCACCCAGCTCTGGAGTCAGGTGAGGGAGGGGGAGAGGAGACACAGGAGGCAGGAGCAGGCAGAGATCATGACACATCTGGACTAAACTTGGCTCAAACCAGGACCCAACAAGAACAAGTGTGAACGCAACCCAAAGATGCACTATGTAAGGTTTCTGGTGGCGCGTCTGCCTTGACTTCATGGAGATTACATTCCTTTGTATGCAGTGTTCTACAATATACAACATTGTACAATCCAGGGAACGCAATAACATCTCCAGGGAGACACAAAGACAGACAACCCTACACCAGAAAAGTTGTGAAGTGCACTTTTAAAGACAGGGATTTTACTTCTCTTAATTCTAACTACTGCACATCAGGTTTGTGAAGTTGTAGTGTATTGTTTTGTATCATGTTTTTTGTATATTTATGGATGGTTGTCGTGTGGGAGCGTGGGTGATGTAGACTGTGGGGGAGAGCGTCGGACAGAATCTTACAGCTAACCGTGATTGGGCCTAGGAGAGATCGCTAGATTACTCAAACATGCATGGACATAAAAGCCCCTCAGACACAGGAAACGTTATAACATGACAGAAAGCTCCAAAAAGTCAAGTTTGCATAATACCCCCTTTAATGCACACGGCTGTACATTCAACACGAAACAATGACATCTCCATGGAGACAAGAATATAGTGGATCTTACATCAGAAAAGTTATGTAATGTACCTTTAACATGCTTTTTGACCATATAAACTATTATACAAAATCTAGAAAATATTTATCATATTTTAGTTAAATATGTTTTTTGGTTAGCATTTTGACCTTATTTGCAGCAATGTGTCTCCAGTTTGATTCTGAAACCTTGTACATCCTGCAGTATGTTCCACCTGTGTCAAAAGTGAGACCGCTGTGTGCTGTCTGCATCTAATTATAAACTCTAATTATGAACCGTTTCCATTGTCCGCTAACCAGGAATTGCGTGTTAGCATGATAAGTGTTGTTACCGTGGCAACACTACCCTCTGGCTCTTGTGAAAAGCTCTTATGAACTCATCAGAGGCATAATTGGAGGCTCGGAAAGCAGAAAGTGAGTAAAGAATACTGTTGGACCAATACAAACCATTTAAAATGAACTATTATTACTATTACTATTACTACTACTACTATTATTACTATTACTACTATTATTATTATACTGTTCTAGTCCTGGCGTAAACCTCGTCCTGTCCACGATCAGTACTGACTTTTGTCTTAGTTTCACCCATAGACTGTATATATAAATGGACATAGCTAACCTGCTAGCCGCTGCATCCCAGATAGGAAGTGAGCAGGGACGTGCTTCCTGCTCCAATTCACTTTCTATTGAAAAACTGTGGCCCGTCTCTCTGTACCTGCTAGTGAGCCTCATCATTTTGGTCTTTAAATGCTCGTATTTACCTGTTCTGCATGATCCTGATGTTATTTTGTTTTTTTTTTTTTTTCAAGATATGAACACTAATAACAGAAATACAGAAATCAGGCACCGTCTTTCCCCGAGGTCGCTCCCATTAGCACGAGCAACATGTTTGATTGGAATTGTCGTTACCTCCAACCTCGTTTTGGTCTGACCCGCTCTTTGGTTGCTATGATACTTGCAGTCGGAATTCCAAATATGGAACTTGGCTCCAAATCGGCCCCTATAACCGTTAGCCTCGACGAGCTTCATTTGACTGGAGCCGAACGCTGTGGTTGACATCACACATCACACCTTAGTCCACTTCTTTACACAGTCTGTGGTTGCATCCCAGTTTTGACTTTCAACATTTTAATTTCAAGCTAAACGATTTTGTTACTATCCATAATTTAGCAGAATAAACAGAATCTTATACTTGAGCCTCTCACTCCATTCACTCTATATTCACTCAATATATGCACTCCCTCCATGAAGAAAACACCGACCTGCAGCACCATGACAACTATAAAACATGCCTTTCATTTGCTATTGACTCCAGCTGCACAATCAAACCTCTCTGGAGCATATGTCATTAGCACGCGCAGCTCTTTATGCTACCATCACGCTAACAAGGGCCACGCCGCCCCGTAATAATAATAAGCTAACGAGCGGCTAACGAGCGACTGAAACGAGGTCAGCGGACCGCTCCAATACAGTAATCTGACTAATGTATTCTACTGGGGAATTAACACTGAAATGAATATGCAGCAGAGCGGGTTGTTGGAAGAATCCCCCGAGGTCCTGTTTCCATATTATAGAGAGCGGAAAGGGGAGGAGGAATTATGGGTATTATGATTATATGAGGTTGTTTGATGTGTGGGAAATGTTATGTTATATAATTTCTAGTGCAAATTAATGCTAAGTGATGCTTTGGGACCAGGGCCGGGCCATATATCGCTAACGTGTCTCTATCACAGTCGTTTGAAAGTGTTATCAATATGTAAAGACTTTTTGAAAATGAAGATGAAAAAAAGGGTTTAATCTTGGTGTAGACTCTATGTAGAAGACAAGGGTTTGAGTTTTTGTTTAGACTAAAATTACGAGACAGAATTTTGTTTTTTGTCTAAAATTTTGAAGACTTTTTTTGAGTTTTTGTCTTGGTTCAGACAAATTTTTAAAGGCAATTTTTTTTAGTTTTGTCTTGGTTCAGTCTAAAATTTTGAAGGAAGTTTTTGGAGTTTTTGTCTTGAACTAGTCTAAAATTATAAAAGGATATATTTTTTTTTTTTTTTTTTTTTAGTTTTTGTCTTGGTTTAGTCAACAATTGAAGGGATTTTTTGAGTTTTTGTCTTGGTTCAGTATAAAATTTTAAGGTTGTTTTTTTTATTTTTTTTTTGAGTTTTCATCTTGGTTTAGTCAAAAATGTAAGGAATTAAAAAAAATAATTCAAAAAGTTTGAATGCATTTTTTTTTTAGTTTTGTCGTGGTTTAGTGAAAAATGTTGAGGAACATTTTTTGAGTTTATGTCTTGGTTTTAGCTGTTTGGTTTTTTTTGTTTTTGTTTTTTTTTCTTTCAATTGTTTTTTTTTTTACATACAGTTCAACATATAAATAACAATTAGCATTTTTCTTCTGACTCACAGTTGAAATATCTAGTTATTAAAATTCCATTACCCATGATGCAATTTTGTTGGGTACGCCAATCAGGAACAGGTATCCCTCTGATTTTAAGCCATGGGAGTACCTAGCTGGAGGATTAGCCTATAGCATCTTTTAGATTAAAGAAAAGAACCAAATCAAGGACCTTCGTGCTGAGAGACGAGAGTGACGAGAGTGCTGGGGCTCTATGGGTGAAGTGTCTTGCCCAAAGACACAACAACAATATCCACTTTTACTAACTTTTTTTGAATAGACAAACGATTAACCCACTATTCGATTTGAAACTCAGAAAGTGTATAAGAGCTTTGAAAAATCCCTAGATATAACAGCACTTTCACTGTAAAATTCTCCTCTTTTTTAAGGCTGTAGAACTAGCTTGTTGGGAAGCGAAAGTTATTTTTAGACAAAACAAACTAGCAAAAGTCAAACCAGTGATTCACTGGTCTTGGCGCGGCCAGGAAAGCCCATCTCCTCATCTTTATGTTTAAGTATGTTTTCAAAAATAGCCTTAAAGGAGTATATCCGCTCATTCACTCACTGCCGTCGGCGTGTTTCTACTTCCTGTCCATTTGTCCGGCGTGTGGCGTGGTGCGGCAACTTCCTGTCTGCGTCGCCGCGGTGATGACTCCACAGCCAATAAAAAGCCAAACAGGAAGTGGGAGCAGGAAGCGGGGAACAGGAAGTAGCGTGGCGACCCTCCGATTGTTAGCGAGCTAGCGAGGTGTCTGGAGCATGCTAGCATGTCCGGTCCTGATTTTTGATTTGTTTTTTCACTTTCACAAACAGGAGGCAGAGTTTGTACAGTGTAAACAGACGTAAGTATTAGTTCAAACAAGGTGAGTTCGGAACAATGGCGCTAGGAGATATGAGCGCGATAAAAGCATTAGCGAGGAGATAGCGGGAGAGCTAGCGTAGGCGGCTATAAGCAGGCGGAAGTGATAAAGAGCAGGAATATGGAGGCGTAGGATGTATAATGGAAACACCCTGGGATCAAAACAAACAGGTGAAATCAAAGACTATAATAACAATGCTAATTTAACGCTGCGGTCCAGTTCCCACTTGTAAATTCACGCTGGAATACCGATCCATCTCCGCATTCTTGGAAACTCAGGCAACATTTCAGAACGACGGGATGGTTCCAGGTTAGAAAATCCAACATGGCTGCTCCCTGCATTTGAATAAAGTTTGATGTCTGACAGTTCAAATCTCTCTGCTCTGCGCCGTTATGCTAATAATGATCACAAGGAGCTAATGACAACACAAGCAAAAAGTGACTCTTAAATGTTGATTTTTAACTTAAAAATGTAATAACAATGTCTGGGTTACTATGAGCTTACATGTATTATTATTTTAGCTGATTTGTCTCTTTCCGACCTCCGAGGATAAGTGGAACACAGCAGAAAAGCTCTGTACCTCATTTGTACTGTCTTAAAACATGAGAAACAGAACTAGTTTCTTTTTAGCAGTTTGCAGTGGTCCAGAGTTACTCCTCACTTACCTTATGCATTCTGAACCTCCAAATTATTCACCATGATGTTTTATTAAATATAGTGTTCTGGGCATGTCCCACCGGGAGGAGGCCCCGGGGAAGACCCGGGACACGCTGGAGGGACTATGTCTCTCTGGCCTGGGAACGCCTTGGGGGTCCCACTGGAGAAGCTGGAGGACATGTCTCAGGTGAGGGAAGTCTGGGAGTTTCTGCTGCCCCCACGACCCGGCCTCGGATAAATGAGAAAAGAAAGAATGGAAGGATCTCAATATAATTTTGGTATCAGTACTGTTAGGCAAATGTTAATGCTAATTCCTATTATGCAAATTTTAAGACTGGGCTTACATTTTAGACAGTTTCTTCATTGTTTTGTTTCGAATGTGTTCTTTTTGTCCTTTAAAGTCATTTATTTAGCAGTTTGAAACCCTTCTTTACAGAATAGCATTGTTTAGGGTAATACTATGTGGATTTATTCTTTTTTTTACTATGCTTTTCCACTTTCCTGTTACTCAAATCGCTTTACATCAAGGAACCACTCACCCATTCACACACACATTCATGAGGTGGGTTAAGTGTCTTGCGCAAAGACACAACAACAGCATTCATCTGGGGGAGCTGGAATCGCACCTGTGGGTCAATGGGTCTGAACGCTCAACCAGTGATGTTTAAGTCGAGCGTGGGATTCGATCTACAGCACATACATGTAATAAAATGTCTTCACCCATGAGGTTCTGAGTATGAGCCTTAGACTTACACCAGTATTTCAGAAAAAGATCACTGGGACTAAACAAAAACCTACCCATCGTTTCCACTTAAACTTTTTGGTAGAGTCTGAGTACTCAATCTTGTATTTATAACAGTGATTGCGACAGAACATCAGCCCCTCAGCAGCCACAGCCACGTCACAGACAGAAATAGTAAATGTGTCTGGAGTCTGGACCGGAGCCCCTCTCTGGAGGTCAAGGCCTGTGCGGTGACCTGGAAGGAACTGGTATCATGAACAGGATGTGTGCCAACGTATATGTGTCTGTATCTATGACAGTGCAAACTATAGGTTCAGCGAAGATGTGGAAACTACCGCCTCATTTACAACATCAACCCCCAGCTCCACACCTGCGACGCGGAGCTGGATGTTGATGTTGTAAATGAAGCGATACATTACACTGTCACAAGTAAATTAGCAGGTCGCATCAGGTCTTCACTTGGTCTATTTTTGACACATGCTGCAGCGGGTTCAATGAACTTTAACATATGTCAAAACTCAGGCCCCGGGGCCAAATCCGGCCTGTGGTGTGATTATATTTGGCCCGTGCGCCACTAATACTACAAATCCCAGAATGCTTTGGCAGTACGCTACAATCGAGATCAGCAAGCGCCCCTCCTTTTCTGCCAACCTTCATTAGCAAACAAGCTAATGGTCAGCTCGGCTAAAGACATAAGTTATTTCTCATTTGTTTGTAATATCAGCTTGAGTTGTTCCAGATTTAGTGTTTAAGCAAAATTAAAGTTTGTTTCCGTATGAAAAGGTTAAACATTACACGTCAGTTTTTCAATAAACTTTGAGTTTGGCCCGTGAATTTGTCTCAGGTTTTAATTTTGGTCGACTGTGAGTTTAAGTTTGTTGCTCCTGCTCTGAGTCGGTGTTGATGTGTTGGTCATGAACGTAAAACATTTCACACAAATCAGTTGCTTTATGTCAGATTTTGTTGGTCAAATTGTTCACCTCTCTTCTCCTCCTCTCTTCTCTACTCCTCTCTCCCCCTCTCCTCCTCTCTTCTCTCTCCTCTTTCTCTCCTGTCTCCTCAACCTTTCTTCTCCTCTCTCTCCTTCTCTCTCCTCCACTGCTCTTCTCCAGCCTCTCTCTTTTCCTTTCTCCCCCCCTTCTATTCTCCTTTCTCTCCTTCTTTCTCTCACCTCTCCTCCAACGCTCTTCTCCTTTCTCTCCTTTTTTCTCTCTCGTCTCTCCTCCTCGTTTCTTCTTCTCTCTCTCCTTCTCTCTCTGACCTCTCCTCCCCCGCTCTTCTCCTTTCTCTCCTTCTTTCTCTCTCGTCTCTCCTCCTCCTTTCTTCTGCTCTCTCTCTTATTCTCTCACTCCTCTCTCCTCCACCGCTCTTCTCCAGCCTGTCTTCTCCTCCTTCTCTTCACCCCTCCTCTCTTCTCCTCTCTCTCCTTCTCTCTCTCCCCTCTCTTTCTCCTCTCTTTTCCTCCTCTCTCTCCCCCTCTCCTCCTCTCTTCTCTCCACTCGTTCTCTCCTGTCTCCTCAACCTTTCTTCTCCTCTCTCTCCTTCTCTCTCCTCCACTGCTCTCTCCAGCCTCTCCTTTTCCTTCTCCCCCCCTTCTATTCTCCTTTCTCTCCTTCTCTCTCCTCTCTCCTCACCTCTTTTCTCTCCTCTCCTCTCTCTCCTCCTTTCCTCTCTTTTTCTCTCTCTCTCTCTCCTCCTCTCTTCTTCTTCTCTCTCTCCTTCTCTCTCCTCCTCTCCTCCCCCGCTCTCCTACTTTCTCTCCTCCTTCTTTCTCTCTCGTCTCTCCTCCTCCTCCTTTCTTCTGCTCTCTCTCTTATTCTCTCTCTCCTCTCTCCTCCACCGCTCTTCACCAGCCTGTCTTCTCCCCTTCTCTTCTCCCCCTCCTCTCTTCTCCTCTCTCCTCTCCTCCTCTCTCTCCCTCCCCTCTCTCCCCTCTCTTCTCCTCTCTTTTCCTCCTCTCTCTCTCACCTCTCCTCCACCACTCTCCTCCTTCCCCTCTCTTCTCCTCCTCCCTTTTCTCTCTCCTCTCCCTCCTCCTCTCCTTCTCCTCACCCCTCTCCTCCTCTTCTCTTTTCCTCCTCTCTCTCTCACCTCTCCTCCACCACTCTCCTCCTTCCCCTCCCTTCTCCTCCTCCTTTTCTCTCTCCTCTCCCTCCTCCTCTCCTTCTCCTCATCCCTCCGTTCCTCCTGGTCAAATTTTGCTCAAATTCTCTGTTGAAATAAATGAGATTCCTGCTTCACCGGAAGTTTTAGTTTCGTTTTCTGGCCCAGAGAGCGAGAAGAGCAGTGCGTCCATCCCGTTTGAACCAGAAGAATCGGGAATCGGACCAAAGAGTCAAACCTCCGTCCTGACTTGGGACGGTCCAAACATTACGTGTCTCTTAAATGCAGGAGACACATGTAACTTATTTGACCTGGAGAAATAAGAGTTTGGTGCTTCAGTTTGTCAGTGTTTGTTTAGACCCGCCCCCTCACACACACACACACAGACACAGAGGTGGGTTAAGTGTCTTGCCCAAGGACACAATGGCAGTATTCATCTGTGGGTCTGACCGCTCGACCAATGATGTTTAGGTCGAGAGTGAGATTCAAACCCCCGTCCACCACCACCTCCACCATCAGTGAACACTCGACTGACCGAGCTGCTGTCTGATTGGTCAATCCGCCTGTCAATCACACCTCCTGACCATAACAACATGACAGACAGACGGAGCCTTTCATTCCCTTGTTTCTTCTCACCAAAAATGAATCAAGATACCTCCTCCTCTCTTCTCCTTTCTCCTCCCCTCCTCCTCTCTTCTGCTCTCTCCTCTCTCCTCCACCGCTCTTCTCCTGCCCCTCTCTTCTTCTCCTCTTTTTGCCTTCCTTCCTTCCCCTCCCGTCCTCTCTTTTCCTCCTGTCGCTCTCACCTCTCCTCCTCTTCTCTTCCCTCCCCCTCTCTTCCTTCTCTCTCTCTCCCGTCTCCTCCTCCTTTCTCCTCCATCGCACTTCTCCAGCCCCTCTCTTCTCCTCCCCTCTTCTCCTCTCTCTCCTTCTTTCTCTCTCATCTCTCCTCCTTTCTTTTCCTCTGTCCACTCTCCTCCTCCTCTCTTTTCCTCCTCTCTCTCACCTCTCCTCCACCGCTCTTCTCCTTCCCCTCTCTTTTCCTCCTCCTCCTCTTTTCTCCTTCTTCCCCCTCCTTCTCCTTCTCTCTCCTTCCCTTCCCCCTCTCCACCTCCTCTTTCTCTCCTCTCTCCCTCCCCTTCTCCTCCTCCTCCTCCCATCTCTCTTCTTTCTTCTTCCCCCTCTCCTCTTTTCTCTCTTCTCCTCCCTCCTCCTCTCTCCTTCTCTCTTCCTCTCCCTCTTTTTCTCCTCTCCTCCTTTCTACCTTCTCTGTTTTCCTCCTTCCTACTAAACCTTTGTTCTGAAAAAACAAATCTATTAAAGTAAAAAAAAAAAAAAAAAAAGTCAAACAACAGCAAACTTTATTTTCACTGAATTTAAGTTTTGCTCGTGTCTCTCGTGACTTTACAACTCGCAAAATGATCTACCAACTTTTAAAAATCCTTCCTTATAATCATCACTTTTATTCTATTTTTTGGAATAACTACCGATCAGAAGGTTGCCGGTTCAAATCCCGCTCTCGACATGAACATGATTGGTTGAGCGGTGAGATCCTCTGACCCTCAGGTTGGTGGTGCGATTCCAGGTCTCACAGATGAATACTGTTGTTGTGTCCTTGGGCAAAGCACTGACCCCCCCTCGCCCCCTGGTGTCTGTGTGCTCTGGTTCTTTGATGTAAGGACCTTTAAGTGACTTGAAGGTGGAGAAATGTGACCGATGGGCGGTTCAGTTCCCGCCGGTCTCTGTTTGCTGATGGCTCGCGCTGATATGGTTCAAATCCTAATCTCATGTTTTTGTCAGTTACAACAAAATAACTGTAGGAATGTTAAACGTTACCGCGGAAACGAGAGGTAAACGTCCACACTTCCTTATGCAAACATCCATGTGTGTGCAGAGTGGCAGTTAAGTGTGTGTCAGCAGGACCTGTACAGAGAGAGGGGGGCAGGTGAGAGGGGCAGGTACAGAGGACGGGCCCCGGGCAGGTGAGGGGGCAGGTGCCCCGGGCAGCAGGTGAGAGGGACAGGTGAGAGGGGCAGGTGAGGACGGGCCCCGGGCAGGTGAGAGGGACAGGTGAGGATGGGCCCCGGGCAGGTGAGAGGGGCAGGTGAGAGGGACAGGTGAGAGGGACGGGAGGGACAGGAGGACGGGCCCCAGGGGCAGGAGAGAGGGGCAGGTGAGGAGGGACAGGTGAGAGGGACAGGTGAGAGGGACAGGTGAGAGGGGCACGGGGGACAGGACGGGCCCCCGGCAGGAGAGAGGGACAGGTGAGGACGGGCCCTGGGCAGGTGAGAGGGACAGGTGAAGATGGGGGCCCCCGGGCAGGTGAGAGGGACAGGTGAGGAGGGGGCCCCCGGGCAGGTGAGAGGGACAGGTGAGGACGGGCCCCGGGCAGGTGAGGACGGGCCCCGGGCAGATGAGAGGGACAGGTGAGGACGGACCCCGGCAGGTGAGAGGGACGGGTGAGGCGGGCCACGGGCAGGTGAGAGGGACGGGTGAGGACGGGCCCCGGCAGGTGAGAGGGACGGGTGAGGACGGGCCCCTTTCAGGTGACAGGGACAGGTGAGGACAGGCCCGGGGCAGGTGAGAGTGACAGGTCAGGATGGGCCCTGGGCAGGTGAGAGGGACAGGTGAGGAGAGGACGGGCACCGGGCAGGTGAGAGGGACAGGTGAGGTTGGGACGGGCCCCGGGTAGGTGAGAGGGACGGGTGAGGACGGGCCCCAGGCAGGTGACAGGGACAGGTGAGGACAGGCCCCGGGCAGGTGAGAGGGGCAGGTGAGGATAGGAGGGGCCCCGGGCAGGTGAGAGGGGCAGGTGAGGACAGATGAGGCAGGTTACACATTACATAACCACTACTGTTTAATCCTATGGAAATCTTATGCAAATTCTAGACTTTCTGAAAAGACGTGAAAACCCCCCCCTTCAACTTTTATGACCCAACAGGAGGACGGTTATTTTTCCTTTTTTTTTTCTGTAATTCTCTCTAGCTCTCTCTCTCTTTCTCTCTCTCTCTTTCTGTTTCTCTTGCTCACTCTGTCTCTTTCTCATGCTCAGTCTCCACACTCGACAAATATCTCTCCTTTTATTTTCCCTCCCCCTCCTCTATCTCTGCCTCCTCCTCTCACTCTTCTCACTTTCTTTTTTCTACATACCTCTTTCCCACTCTCTTCTGCTCTGTCTTGCTTTTTTTCTCTCTCTCTCTTTTCTCTTTCCTCACCCTCTCCTCCTCCTCTCTTCTCCCCCCTCTCTTCTCTTCTCTCTCTTCTTTCTCCCTCCCTCCCCTTCTCCTCCTTTCCCTCCTTTCTCTCTTCTCCTCCCCTCCTCCTCCTTTCCCCCCTCTCCTCCTTCTCTCTTCTCTCCCTTCCCTCTCTCTTCCTCTTCTCTTCTCTCGACCACCTCCCCCCTCCTTCTCTTCTCCTCCCTCTCTCCTCCCCCCTCTCTTTCTCTTGCCTTTCTTCTTCCCCTCTACTCTCCCTCCTCCTCCCTTTCTCTTCTCTCTCTCTCCTTCTCTCCCTTCCCCTCTCCTCCTTGCTTCTCCTCCCTCTCTTCTCCCCTCTCCCCCTCTCCTCCTTCTGTCTCCCTTCCTTTTTCCTCCTTCTCTCTTTTCTTGCCCTCCCCCTCTCCTCCTCCTCTCTTCTCCTCCCTCCCGCTCTCCTTCTCTCTTCTCCTCCCTCCCTCTCTCCTCCTCCTCCCTTCTCTCGCTCTCCCTCTCTCTCCTCTCCTCTCTCCTCCTCTCTCCTCCTCTCTCTCTCCCTCTCCTCCTCTCTCTCCTCCTCCCTCCTGCTCTCCCTCTCCTCTCTCCTCTCTCTCCCTCTCTCTTCTCCTCCCTCCCTCTCTCTTTTCTCTCTCCCTCTCCTCTCCTCTCCCTCTCTCCGCTCTCCCCTCTCCTCCTCCTCCTCTCCTCCTCTCTCCCTCTCTCTCTCTCTCCTCCCTCCCTCTCTCCTCCTCCTCTCTCTTCTCCTCCTCCTCTCTCTTCTCCTCCCCTCCCTCTCTTCTCCTCTCCTCCTCCTCTCTCTCTCCTCTCTCCCTCTCTCCTCTCTCTCCTCCTCCTCCTCTCTCTCTCTTCTCCTCCTCCTCCTCTCCTCCCTCCTCTCTCCCTCTCTCCCTCTCTCTCTTCTCCTCCCCTCTCCCCTCCCTCTCTCCTCCCTCCCTCCCTCCCTCTCTCCTCTCTCCTCCCTCCCTCTCTTCCTCTCTCTCTCTCTCTCTCTCTCCCTCTCTCCCTCCTTCCTCTCTCTCTCTCTCTCTCCCTCCTCCTCCTTCCTCGTTTTCCCTCCCTCTCTTTTCTCCTCCCTCCCTCTCCTCTTCCGCTCTTCTCCCCTCTCTCTTTTCTTCTCCTCTCTCCCTCCTCTCTCCCTCTCTTCCTCTCTTCTCTCTCTGTCCCTCTCGTCTTCCTCCTCTCTCTCCCTCCCTCCCTCCCTCCCTCTCTTCCTCTCTTCCTCTCTTCTCTCTCTGTCCCTCTCTCTCCTCCTCCTCTCTCTCTCTCCTCCCTCTCTCCCTCTCTTCCCTCTCTGTCCCTCTCTCTCTCTCTCCTCCCTCCCTCTCTTCTCCTCTTTCTTCTTCTCTCTCTCGTCTCTTTGTTGTGGCTGTCTGGGCGTCACAACACGACCTTATTGCCTTTGCTTCGGTCCTGTGCCAGATCCGTGCTCAGGCG
Source organism: Periophthalmus modestus (assembly GCA_019594935.1). Lineage (NCBI taxonomy): Eukaryota > Metazoa > Chordata > Actinopteri > Gobiiformes > Gobiidae > Periophthalmus > Periophthalmus modestus. Next base: position 25,908,892 of record JAIEZT010001328.1, on the reverse strand, counting down.
AGACCTGCCTCGAGCAAACAGAACCATTTATTTATGACAGTCACAGGGAGGCGGCCGAAACGTGCGCTTAAAGCCGCACTGTGTCACTTTTTAGCAAAAATAAAAGCAAGATTTTTATTGTTGTTTTTATTGCACTGAAAAACCTGTGTTCTTACTGTGGGCGGGCTCGCATCTCCACAAACCTGACTCGTATTTCCACAGTATGGCATAAATATATCTCCACAGAGAATGTTCCAAAGTGTGGTTTTAACTTTCGGTTTCCATGGAATCGTTCAGGTGATGTGCCACCTTCAAAAAGTTACACACTGAGCTTTAAATAAGAATAACATGAGTTTAAAATGATATTATTACCACTGTTACCACTGAAAATGTGCTTCACGAGCTTTTGTATTTGAATTGACAAAATGGGGTTGCCAGATCCTAAGCCTGCAGAGACACACACAGTGTGTCTCATTCTCAGTTTATGGACAGGCCACATGTGAAAGAACCTCCAGATTCACTCACTGAGCTGCAGAGGCTGCACTAGCACTGAGTCATGATTGTCTGCAGGAGCTGGGGTTTATGTAGAGACCATGAGATCAGAGAGAGGCATTTTAGGTTAAAGCAAGCTGGATTTAAGCATTGAAACTGGCAACACAAATAAGATACTCACACAAGAGACACAACATGGAAAAGAAAAAAAAAAAAGAAAGTCTTTTAAAGTTTTTTATGACTAAGAATAAATCAGAATTAGGATTGACATTTGATGTGATCATGTTTACCTCGAATCTGGGGACACAGATAAGTCATGTTTATGGAGTTTAAAACCTAAATCTTACATAAGGTTTCCTTTAAAGGGGGAGTATTTTTCCTCTATGATATATTAACTCCAGCGCAAACACGTAACATATTCAGAAAACTGTGTTATTGTCATGATCCAGTCTGTGTCTGTGTTTCTGTCTCCTCCCTCTGTGTCCTTGTCTGGAGCTGGTTCAAAGACGTTGCCTACGACTCCGCGCTACTATCTGCTCCGTCAATCAAAATTTACATTTCCGTGTTTGTAAATAAACTGTTCAACTTTTCTCCCCGAGTCTGTATCTTTGATCCCCGAGACCAGACATGGCAAACTCGAGCCCGTGGGCCAAATTTGGTCCTCAATATAAAATTATTTGGCCAGTGAGATCATATCAAATATGTATTAGAGCTGGCCCGCCGCGCCAGTACAGCGCTAATACTATGAGTCCCAGAATGCTTTGCAGATGTACTGGCTGTCACTTCTGTTGACTTATTAGCATCTGCTACATGTCGCCTCAGTCAAATTGAATCCAACCCTTCTGAAAAACATGCAGATGTTGTTGAAATTTTTAGTAAATACTTAGTTTGTCCCGTGACTTAGTCACAGTTTTTAATTTGAGTTTGACACTTCTGCCCCAGACAGTACGACAGTTACCCTTTACTGAAAACATAATAATATGTTTAATATGTTTCACTTTTGTTTTTGACGCTCACAGTACCCGCTCCCGTTGCTCTCCATGATGAGTCACTCCCCCTTCAGAGCGCTATCACAACACAATCATCCTGCTAATGAAACTACTGCACATCACAAGTTGCCGTGTGCAGTTCTGTATCATGTTTTTGTATATTTATGGAGAGTTGTCGTGTAGGATCATGGGTGACGTAGGCTTGTGGGCGGAGCCTTGGACAGAATCGTACAGCTAACTATAAGTAGGGTTCGAATAGGGCCCGGAGAGATCACTAGATTACGCAAAATCTCTTAAGACATGTTTTTGAAAAAGCTGATTTAGCGTAACATATTTAAAGGTGAAATATATTAAGACTACCAACCACTGACGGATATTTCTCAAGGTTCTGAAGTCTGACTAATGACTTCCACCTCCGCTCTGACCTCCTGACAGCACCAGCACGCTCCCACACGTCTATCTGTACGGGGCCAAAGATACGGAGCAGTGTTTGGTAAAGCTCATTGTATAAGTGTATGTTTCATTATGAGTCATGATACACCACACCTCGTCTTTGGCTCACTTCACCTTCACAGAGTTTGTAATGACAGTTAATCATGCACAAAACACTGCATACTTTTCATTATTTCTTTGTTCCCTGCAGTGTAGTAGCAGTAATAGTATTGTTATGTTCATAGTTTTGGAGAAAGATATGTTTAATGTTATACTGAGGGACATTCCAGGCAAAAAAAAAAACCCAAAACATCTCCATGGAGACGAGAAGTTGGCAACCCTCCACCATAAGGATAAAGCCCAAAAAAAGGCTTTTAAAAACTTTTTTTTTAATGGGTTTGTCTCTCGTCTGGCCTGGGAACGCCTTGGGGTCCCACCGGAGGAGCTGGAGGATGTGTCTGGGGTGAGGGAAGTCTGGGAGTCCCTGCTTAGACTGCTGCCCCCACGACCCAGCCCCGGATAAGTGGAAGAAAATGGATGGATGGCTTTGTCCTATTAAAAATCAGAAACAGCATGAAATCCTGGTCTATTTTAAACCTACAAACACTTCAAGACAGAAACTGATTCACCAAAAGTTCAAAACCTCGAGCCACAGATAAAGTCATGTGGTCGAGTCAGTGCATGGAGGACTGCAGTGAGCGTTATACTGGAGAAACTAAACATCCACTTCATAAGAGAATGTACCACCACAAGAGCAGCTCAGGACCCCAGTCTGCTGTACATCTCCATCTCAAAGACACTAACCTCCTTTGAAGACAGGGACGTACACATCTGAGCAACTCCTACTTGTATCTCCATCCTCAGACTTAAAACAAACCAGGGAAAACAATAGTGCTAGCCAGTATGCTAATATATGTGAGAGAGTACCCATTAGGCGCCTGAACAATCATCAGAATACTCCCAACATGACTCAGACACAGTTCAATAGTTCAACAGACCTCGCCAACAAACAGAAACTGATTTTTTCTTTTGCGATCAGCAGGAATGACAGCAACAGGAATGGCATTTTTAAACAGTTTTGCCAGTAGTCCACGCTAGCTAGAGGCACTAAAAGCTAATTCGTTGTAGAATTAATAGATCAGCAAAATGTGTTGATGAATAGATAAAAAAAAAAAATTGGTAACAGGAATGAGGAGATACAAATGATGACGTGTCCTTGAAAAGAAAGAGACTTCCTTATTTGCTTAGACCACATGTGTCAAACCCAAGGCCCGTGGGCCCAAATGTGGTCCGCCACGTCATTTTATGTGGCCTGCAACAAAGTAAATTAAATGGTCTGACTGTCTTAAAATATCAGTTTATCAGGAGATACAGTTACACATCAATTGTTTCATATCTATGCAAATCCATATGCAATATCTGTAACTTGAATAAGTAAAACATATAGTTGGTTAATTAACAAGATTAAAAATTAGTTGCATTTATTTCATTACATTTGGTTACATTTAGTTACATTTATCTTACACTTACATTTGGCTCTTTTTGTTGATGTGGCCCTCAGTGAAAATGAGTTTGACGCTCCTGGCTCAGACTGTGGGAAAGGCTCCTTTAAGTGTAACTATTTCACTGGATTGTACCATTATTTTAGGGGGATTTTGAAGGACGGAAACAGGAATGACACGTTTATGAAACCTGTCAGGACTGAAACCTTTTGGAAACAGTCATTACATTTACAGCAGTGAGAAAAAGTGGTTTCTTTAAGGTTTTGCCGAAGTCCCAAAACACAAATTTGAATTTTTAAGTGTTTTTTGTTTTAATCACTTAAATATTATTTAAATTGGTTGAACGTGCTTAAATATAACAAAGAAAAGTCTAAATCATTTTACTGTATAATTCACATGTTAAAATTTACTTTAATATAAATCTAATTAATTTTAATTTCACTGGGGCACAAAAGACAAGGATTTTGTGGAATGACCCAAGCAATATTTGTACTTGTATTTGCGTACACATTACACTGTATCCTTCTGGTGTGAGGAAACACGCCAAATTTGTTCTGGTTGTTTATTTTCTGAACACTAGGACGACTGTCGGCCATGACCCACCAAAACAAGAGCCAAACAACCACCGTCTCAACTCACAAAACAGACCAGCGAGTGTTAGCATCACATCAGCCATGGCGTCGGCATAGCAACCAAATGTCACAACATGTACGGTCCTGGGAGAGTAACACTTTGCTCTTCAATCAGAAAGTTGCTGGT